>PCFV01000026.1:0-105148 GCA_002812785.1 Phytophthora litchii | reverse complement strand
CCCGTCACAGATCCGAAGTATCCCTTATTAAGTGGATACCTGAAGTTGTCGGGTGTACCCATTCATTGTATTCAACCTCACAAGAGTGACGGTCACTTTCGTGTAGCCCCGTCACATGGAAATCTGTAAAGTATGCGGGAGTTGGGGAAGGATCCGCTGACGTGGGTAATGCCTGGGTGTCTGAGTCTATGAATTATGAGCTCACATTAACTTCTGCTGTCGATAGAGCTTTACGAAGCTTTTCGGTCTCCACGTGCGCTGTGACCTGCACGAGTTCGAGGGTTTACCAGGAAGTCACGCGTGGCGATGGAAGGCGACGCGTCTACTGACTAAAGCCCAATGTGTTGGAGTCGTTGTGTCCGTCATGGAGCGTTCCGATCGAGGTGAGACCTCAGTTGTCTGTCGTGTTAGTGGTTGTCACTAACTAGGAGGCAGTGGAGTTTCTCGTGGACGACGGCACTTCACTCGTCAAGGCAGTTCTGTGGGGAGAGGGCGTCGAATCTCCAGTGGTACTAGGAGATCTCGTGCATGTGGAGGGCAAACTCAACGTAGACAAGAACTGGGATGCACTAGAATTGTCAGTAGCAACAGAAGGCAGGCTATCATGAAGAGCTCATAACTGGTGTTGTTGTGTGCGACAGGACCCGGGAGCTCCGAATCCTTCGAATCTCCAAGGTTGAGGATCCGAACGAGGAGTTGTTGCATTGGACACAAGTGATGGAGCTGACACAGACCTATTATTCTGCTGTGGGATCCAATGACGCACTGGTTGAAGCAGATGATGGTGCACAAATAGGAATGCAGTGGGAGGAGATTGCAGCTGAAGCATTTTTCAGCTTAAACATCGATCCCAGCAGAAGACAACAATTTCTTGGTCGAAGTGACTCTCATGTTCATGATAGCATGCTGCTGGAGACTCTGGAGTCGTTCCTTTGCAAACAGAAGGAAAGCACCACCAAGGAAGCCATTGATATCACGTTCAGTGATCACATTGTTGCAGTTGAGCGAGATGCACTCGTAAGCTTAAATTTCGTGGTATATCCGTTTGATGGTCCACACAATTCAGTCACCAACACTTCTTGGTTTCACTGTAGTCGAACGGACAAGATGGGACGACTTCCAAGAATCAAAGAATCCGCGCACTGCAGTATGCTTTCCAAAAGCTACGTCGAACAGGATTACTGATCTTGGAAGACGAAGAGACCGATCGTCATATTTTGCTGAGCTTTAAGGCAGTACTAAAACCAGCGCTTCTACAGCTTTTCCAAGGTATGTTCATGACCTGTGTACATGTTTCTGTATTTTATCATTTCATTATGATTAGGCCACCCGCAAGGCCAATCGATTGTAGACATTGCAGATGCAATACTGACCCAAGAGCGATTCAAATGTATTCCTCTGAAATGGATTGAGATCAGCGTCAAGCATCTTTTAGTTTCTCAGATAGTTGTCCAAAGAGAGGGATCGCAACTATTATTTATCAAGTAGGGGCAATGAATAAAAGGAGCTAAACGACACGTTTATCATGGTGTCGCCTCCAAGTAGTACACCCATGGTGGAAGCTCCTTCAACTGCGGACAGGACACAAACAATTTGCCAGTATTGCAGGTACCACCTTGCGCCGACTTTTCATCTTGAGTCGTGTCGACCTTCACCGTGATGATGTTAGATAATTTGGCAGGGATCGACATTGACGTGGTCATTACCACAAAGCGCGGGTTGTCAACCATGATCTCGAAATCTCTTGGCGTCGAGAAAACGTTCTTGAATTCAATGTCTTTAGTTGTCGAGAACATGTATGGACCTTGAGGTAGTGGAGGTACCGACAACCCTTCCAGAGTGCACTTGTACACACCGACGGTATCAGATTGTAGTGTAAGAGTATCATGGAATTCGCCAATAGCTCCTGGCTCAAACTTGACCAGGATGGATTCAGGTTTCCCTTCCCACGAAGAGGACCCTTCAACCTTGCAGGTTTTTGGTACAGTAAATGATGTTGGGTCCTGAATGGAGCATGATAATTCTGATGCAGCCCCAGCGTAGCTGGTAAACGTAAATGTCTGGGTTTGAGAGCCACCCAAAGGTGCCTTGAAGTACAGGATGCGCTCGGGACCGACTGTTTGAGTGCTCAGCACCATATTGTACGTGTACTCACCAAGTTCCACGAAGCTAAGCGTAAGGCGGTCCTCAATTGGTGTCTCGGAGTGCTGCGTTGGTCGATATTCAATTTCGTAAGAGCCTTCAGATCTTCCAGTGATCTCGCTGAGTTGACGCACTCGGATAGAAGGACTGGCACACTTCCACCACTGAACTGAGTCGACAAAGTTGATTTGTCGTAGATTGTCGAACGGATTCTCGATGATCACAGTTTTCTTGATTGATTGCCGTACTGGGGCATCAAAGTAAAGCGTTTCGACGTCAGCAGCCTTCAAAACAGTCACACTTACATCTTGTGCAACGTATTCGCCACTCTCTTGGTTCACCAAGCGCACACTCAAATTCATTGTTCCTTCTGTATAACAGAAGAATTTCATGTTGTAGTTCCGCGTCATACCTGCGGGTAGCAAAACTGACGATGACCCTTGCACGATGACCGACACGTTACCTGGTGGTTTTTGAATATCAACAGCAAATGTTTGCGGTATCTTCAGCCAGTTCTTTATCGGAATCGATATCGATAGCGTCTTCTTTGCCGCGGTAGACATGGTAATTGCAGCAGTGGGTGCTGGTACTGATGCTTTACCAAAGACATTGTACAGCAGAGCACTTCCGTCAGGTATGGCGAGGAAAATCGATCCTTTATGAACTACCGGTCGCTGTACGTCGATTTCTTCCTGAGAGTTTTGCTTTGTCATGGTCAAGGGAGAGTATGTCACATCGAGATTAGCTTTACCGTGTGCTGGAACTAGCACATTCTCTGGACATGTCCAGTGGTCACCTTGCACAACAGGGAACAGATTCCACGAAGACGCAGTCGTGTTCTCAATCACTATCGCCTTGTGACTTTCCTGTCGAACCGGGGAATCGAAATTAATATCCTGAATCGACGAAGTCGCTTGAGGAACGCACGATCCTACTAGGGTCAATGTGGCAGGAGCAGTCCCCTCGATCATGCATGTGACTCTGTCATAACGAATGTCAGGATTCACTGCTGCCGGCTTAAACGTCACTTCAATTGTTTTGTGCTGGTTTGGAGCTACCATACCTTCCGAAGGTGACACCAGAAAATCGGGACTGAATTCACGGACGTTCCATTGAAACTTGGCAGCGACATCTCCGCGATTTTGCAATCGTATTTTTCTCACAAGTTGGCTGCCGAGGCATACCGGTCCGTATGAAAGCGTGTCAGTTTCCAATACCACCTCAATACCTTGACAACATCCCGAGAGTGTAAGGAGCTTCGTCGTACTTCCTCCCACTCGAATAAACACATCCTTTTGGAAGCTTGGAATTCGCTGGGTTGGGGCAAAACGGAATTCAATATCTGCGCTCTCCTTTGCTCGGAGTGAGAATTCATGCTGAGGAAAAATTGAGATACTCAGCGCATCAAGTGACGCAACACCTGGTTGAGGCGAATCCACACATTCTACCACAGTTTTTCGTTTGGAGCGGTTTGCAATCTTAACTGTCCGTGATACTTGATGCCCGATCTGCAGATTCCCTAGAACAATCATCTGCATTGACGAATTGACGAGTTCAATCTTCGGGAATATGCCTTCTCCGCGGATACTGATGGTTACTGTGGATGAACCGTTGATGGTGAACGGAATCATTTCGAGGTATGCTACTTCATGTCGCGCAGTGAATACAATAGGGATATCGACCGACTCTCTGGGTCTTAACACAGTTGGTGGGCAGTCCACCCGCAAGTGCGGCTTCTTCTCAAACAAACAGTCGAGATCAATTCCGCTTTCGGGATCCAAATTGAATACAGTGAGCGTCGCCGTCTCTACCATGGGGGCAGAATCATTTTCAGCGATGAAACATGGACCAAAATCATGTGACGTGAACGAAAATTGCAGCATTGGAGGAACAGCATTGCCATGTAGCGTTATCATGTAGTTACGAGAACCAGCAACGGTGCAGGTCGCGTGCATCCCGTCAAGAGATGCTTGCTTTGTCGGACCAAAAACCAGTCGGCACGTAGTTTTGTCGTTCTTTTTAATTGTACCATGCATGGGCTCAACGGCAAATACTGCAGACGGTTTTGTTACAGTCCAATTGAAGTCGAAGTTAAATTTCCCACTATTGTGGATCACGACGGAACGATGGGCTTTATCGTTGACACGCACGGTCCCAAAGTCCACAACATTACCTGGTCCGGGAAGTAATGTTCGGCTTTCGTTCTGATCGTCGGATGCCAACATTAGCGCATCGTGGATACTGTAGCCTTCTCCTTTCACGTTCAGAGACAACCGCGTAGGTTTGCGCTTGACGATGCAGTTCAGATTGAAGCTGTAAGACTTTTCTTCCGTCGGAATGAACTCAATCTCGATGGATGTTCGACTGTTCGGTGGGATCACTCCACTCAGCGGATGTACAATTAATACAGGCACTTCACCTGCGAAGTCTAGGGATGTCTTGTCAAACACAAAGTTGAACGGAATGTGTTCCTGGTTGACCAACGCTATGGTTTGGGATGTTTTTGTACCGATTAACAGCGTATTGAAGTTCACGCTTCCACGATCCAGCGCAACTCGAGGCTCCGTCGTCGTACCCACAAACAAGAACAGCTGACTGACTTGAAAATGAGGAATTTTGAAGTACCAGAACATTTCCTGGAGTTCCAGTTGCTGTGGAGTGAACTCAAATATCATCTCGCAACGTTTTCCGGCAAGCATGAGGCCTTTAGGTGTCGCGCATCGAAAGCATGGATTGGTCTCTCCTTGGGGTGTCCATGTGAATTCATACGACACATTCGTTGGATTAACCACGTAAAACCGTCGAGTATTGCGGACACGAACACCCAGAGACTCCATTTCGATAACTTTGACGGAAGGATCTAATGGCCCAAGCTCACCATGGGGACCCACAAGATTCGGCGCTCTCCACTGAGCGTAGTCACTCCTCTCCACATCGAAATGACAAGCAGGTCGAAGAGAACCACCACGGACATCAACTTTCACTGCAGCAACATTGTCTCCTAGTCCGTCTGGAATATCGAAATACAACCAGTAGTAGTACTCGTCTACCTCCATTGGCGCAAACTTAACGGTAAATACTTGAGTTTCTTCATCATTAAGCACACCGCTTGCGGGAGTCACCTCAAAAGGGCAATTGTCGTCCACACTTCCAGCAATCAGTGGATACCCACCCGCATCAAATTGACCCGGTAAGCCTTGTTCCCATCTACACGAGTACACCAACCGGATTTTGCTCTTATTGCGCAGGGTGATTTTGTGCGTACATACTTGCAGCATAAATGTTTTGCGGAACGCAATCGACGTTGTATCACACTCATATGCCAAGACATCAGCAGCTGCAAAACAGCTTAACGAAATTGTCGATGGAGATCCGATTTCTTCGTATTCGGGTTCTACTATGGCTTGCTTTGAGACACTGCTTTCTCCCTTTTGTCCGTCAAATGATATCGTTTGAATTGACTCATCCCAACCACTACCGCCACTCTCATGTGCTGAGCCGATTTTGTACGATATCCGCTGAGCCTGCAGAGCGATATGATGGGCCTCATAGATGATTGCTTTACTAGCATCGGATCCCGGTTCGAATGTAGCTCGGATTAGTTTGTGCTCTCTTGATCTTAGATGCCCGATACGAGGTGAGAAGTGGAAGGGAACTGATGTTGGCCATTCAAACCGCACAACATCTGTAGACTGATTGCACAGTGAAAACACTTTCGTGTCTTTGAGCACATGAACTTCACTTAAGGATAATGCATCATCCTTGGATTCATCCGTGGTGTTGGTGTCAGGCAAGCGAATATCATCAAAATGAAGCTCATCATCGTGACCACGAGGCAAGTCCTCAAACACTAGATCTTCTTGGTATCCTGTTCCGAGTAACTTGAAAGTGGTCTCTTCAAATGGGTTGTTTTGCACTGTGATTTTGAGTTGCGATGTTGTCGGCTCGTCGTGGGTTTTCTGTGGTCGGAACAGCAATGCTAGTGTTTCTGAAGCTTTTGGTGCCACCACTAACGACCCATTGCCCAATGCGAACAAGTAATTGGGATTTGCTTGGATAGAAAATAGCACGGTTGCCGGTAGAATACCATCGTTGCGTAGTGTAAGACGCATATCCTTGGCCTTTGAAATCCGTACTCGACCAAAATCTAGCACTATTGTACCACTTGAATCGCGGACCATCGGCTCCGTAACAACTGTGACACATGGCATCGTTCCTTCGCCGCGCATCTCGAATTCGAGAAGATTATCAGCCGTGCTGCTTTGAGGAGGACTATCCTCAACTTTTGCTCTAAACGTGGTGTGAAACAATGCAATAGTGGTTGGTCGGAAGTAGACACTTACGAAACGGTGTTCAAGAGGAGGAATCTCCCACACTGCCGGTTGTACTGTAAACACTTGAGAGCTCTCTTCAGTTCCTTGGCAAGATGCAACAGAAAAGTTCACGATACAGCTCACTTTCATCGGATTCGATATTTTGAAACGTTCCACCGTCCCTTTCCAATTCGCCGCTGCAATTAATGGACCAAACGAGAATATCTTCTCTTTCTCTGCAAAAGTGACAGCTTGAATGCTACCAGGAAATGATCTATTGCGGAGCGCTGGCATTGGCATAGCTGATTCAACTCCTAAAGAGCGAACAACCGTTTGCTCTTCAAAGATACTTTCATAGTCAGTAGTGTCGATACCTGGATAGCAACTCTCACCCACGAGTTCATACAATAGCATGTTCGATGCGTCGTCGGCATTGCGACCAGAAATCTCAATCCGAAGCGTTTCGCTATACACTGCGCACTCCTTCGGCTGGAAAATCACATCCAGTCCTATTGTAACACCAGGGTCAACACTGCCGCAGTCTGGAGATATTATGAACTGACCTAGGTTTAGTGTGGACGGAGTAATAGGTGTATCAGTAGTTAAAGGTTCCTTCCTCTCCCTCCCAGTTGCCGGTTTAGAGGCTTGTACATGAAACTTAAACGGGAATTCACCATCGTTTCGTATCTCAACCCGTTTAGTTTGTGCTTGATCATTGTACTTGTGCGGACCGAAGTTGATTCCATGGTTTGGCTGCAGTCGAAACTTGCTGAAGACAGACCGGGCATTCGTGTAAATGTAAAACTCACGACACGCTTCCCCTGAAAGCATTTCAATGATGGTGCATTTAATATCTTTGCAGTCACGGAGCGTAACTTCACTCTTGGACGAGAAGATAACATTTACTGATGACGATTGACCGGGCTCCAGTACCTTCTCGCTTGGCTCGATCGAAAAGTACTCTCGTGCAATGGCACTTCTAATTACGATGATATACTTAATGCTGTATTTGCCTCGATTTCGAATGTTAAACGAACGGGAGTGCTTTTCTCCAACTCGAACCAGACCAAAATCGAGACTCCCGTCGCCACCAGCAGTGCGAACACTCGCGCTTGCAGCAGATCCAGGAGTTTGACTAGGAACTTCCCCAACTTCATGGTCGAAAGAGCACACATCGATCTTGTAGGCTTCTCCACGCAAAATTAACTCAATCATTCGATTGCGATCATTCACTTGAAGAGCACTCTCAGCATCCGAAAATTCAATCCGTAGCGGAAAATCGTGAACAGCCTCTGTCATCGCTGAGAAAACAACTATCACGGGGGTCTTCTGAAGCGGTTTAATAATTCCTTCGACTGGTAATATCCGAAAATCCGTCGGTAAGCCTTCGCTGAGTAAACGCCACGAAACTGCCACGGGAGACATATTCTCTATGTAGAATGTTTTTTCGTCTTCACGCTTCAGCAACAACTGCTCAAAATCCATGACTGATTGGTGTGGCAAGTGAGATGGTACAGAAGTTTGATCCACTGGTGGCGCACTCGATCGAGAGGTGACTGGGGCGCTTCCCGGTACGCTGGATCGAGAAGACATGGGAGTATTACTTGCTGCAGTTTCTTCAGGATCAGCTGCATGTCGTTGATCTTCGCGTTCGGATGTGCTAGCCGCTGCAGGTTGTTCCCACGGCCCACGTAGCTTTAACTCTGGCGTACATCCATAGCAACTGATCTGGAACTCCACAGGTTCAGGGTTGTCACTAATACAGCAAATCAAAGCGTTCTCGTGCAAACCATTTTCCAAAGGGTTCGCCCACACTTTAACTTCTCTCGTGTCGCCTTCTTTGATCTCCAGTATAGGAGGGAATACTGCAAATGTGTTGTCACCTTGTTTCTCAAAACCAAACTCAAGTTGAATCGGGAACTTGCTGCTGTTCGACATTCGGAACACTTCCACATTGTTTGGGCTCGCTTTCTGCCAGTCGATGAACTCTCGCTCGGATTCTGGTGTCTTCACAGGCTGATTAGCAATTATAAGCGGTCCGAACTCAAACTGGTTTCTCGAGATCACGAACTTCTTCTGCACGAAGCTGCCTTCAGAACGACTTTTTACTCGGTGCATGAACACATTTCTTGGATCATTGTTTATGGTTGGCACTCCACATATTCCACGTCCAAACAGTGTAAACTCACGCCGGACACCTACGATTTCAAATCCCAAAGTACAGTCAAAAGTGCCAACGTCAGCTGAATCAAACTGAATCAACACATTTACTCTCGAGTGAGGAGCAATAACCCAGCGGCTAACGGAAGGAGAACCTCGCGTTAAGGAAGATTTCGACTCAGTGCTCGATACTTCTGATACATCCTGATATTCAATTTTGCTTGTTGATCTTTGAGTCCCCCCAGTGTCTGTTTCGATGACCTGAACATGGTTGGTTGTTTTACCAGCCGTTTGAGGGCGAGAAGGATATTTGCTTGGTACCTGGGAGCGTGATCCACTGGAGTGAAGACTTTTCTCACTGCTAGCTTCAGATGCGCTTGATGATAGCATTGCAGGTGACCTCAAAGAGAAACGAGCGACGCGCTTCCGAGGAAACCGTTCAGGAGGTCTTCTAACAAGCTGAAACTTTGCAGAAGTAGGAATGGGTAGGTGGATGGACTCTAATTCTCTCACAAACTTTTCAATTGTAGAAAAGATGATACCGTGTATCAGAAGCGGTGGGCCAGCAACTACGATCGGAATGTCCAAGATGAAATTATTGGGTGTGGTTCGGTCCTTTATCAGTGCCCACATAGTATCTGCGTTGTTGTCTTTCGTGAAACCGTCAGGAATTGCTTGGGGAGTTTGGGGTGATATTTCGGATTCACCTCCATCTCGTATCATGAATAATGCTAACTGGTTCTTCATAGCTTCCAACGCTTGTGTATACTCTTCAAATGTTGTAGGCTTGAGCACTTCTACAGAGAGTGGCCGTGCCAGTTCCACTACCTTATCCTGTACAGCAGTACTATCACGGGCCAAATCTTTGGATTCAGCTCTCAACAGTGTGCTTTCGCTGTTTACCAATTCCGAAGTAGAAGAATGTAGTGACTGCCGTGAGGGAGAACTTGAGAGCATTTGCAACTCCGCCTCGAGGGAACCTTCAGTCTCAAAATCAGAATGTTGGATTTCCTCACCTTCGCTATGTTGGTTCTGTTGAACTTGACCTTCTGCACCACTTCCCTCCACGTCATTATTGCCAATACTTCCGGAGTTGCTTAGTTTTAAGCAATCACGTGAGGGGGATGGGGTGGCAGAGGAAATACTCCCCGATTTAATCGCTTGGCTCGCGAGCAAAGCAGATATCGCCTTATAATTGTCTTCGTCGAATCCAAGCACAATGATCCGCGCTGCTATAAAAGCCCTCGAACAGCATTTCACGGTTTCCTCAAAGTTCAGGAATGAATTCTCGAAGCCGTCTAAGACACTACCATTTTTGAGATCTGGCTGCGCCAATCTCCACAAAATAATCTGGTCCAGTACACGAGCTAATTTCTCGGAGATGGATCCCAGCGGTGTATCTTCATGGACATTGTCAGATTCAGGCATTTCTTGAGGAACAGTTTGACCATCTGTATACAAACTCTCATCCTCTGTAGCAGGCACAATCTTACTTGTGCCTGTATCAATACTGAGCGCTTGACGCGTTGCAGTCGCTAGAGGGCCTTCTGCAGTGCATATCAATTTAATTGTACCATCAATTGTCCAGACGTTCAGTGATTCCTTTTCTGCTAGAAGATGAGCCTGTGTTGACTTTCCACACCGCGGAGGACCTACCACAATGTAATCATTACCCTTTCTTGGAGCAGAGTTAAACTCTGCTATCAGGACATCAACAGTCGGAGATGTTAATACGTCCTCGTCTTCGGGGGTCTCAGAGGAAGGCTCAGTGGTCTTATTCAAGTCGTTAGGTTCGCCAGAGTCACTGAATGCCTGCGTCACATCTGATACGCTCGTTACAATTAATCCGTTATCAGACAAATATTCCACAATAGGTTGTCCTGGAACACGGGTTGGCAACTGAAGTGTATCATCAAAGGCGAAAGCCGTAAGAGATCGAAGCAACGACTCTTCTTGCTGATAGGACGAGTCATAGTCCAAAGAAAACACTTCCACCGAGTAATCAGAGTCATTGCGTATCTCCACAAGTTGTTCTTCTGGTGGAGCGCAAGGAAGTACTGGGCCTAATTCCACCAATGGTGGGTAGAATGAGATGCGTAATTCAGATCCTTCTCCACGACATACGATCGAGCGCGTCTTTGGATTAGCATTGATCTTGATCGGGAGCTTGAGCATGAACTGACGCCCGCCGTCCGGGATAAATTCTATCTGAATATTTACTTTGGCACCTGGAGTTAGGAATCCACTTTGCGGAGTGAAGCGGAAGTTCCCCACATCCTTTGTAGATCCCATGGGTTTCTTGAATGCCCACTCTGCAGGCACAGCTGACACGTTTTGCAACTGAGTAAACATGGTATGACACGTACTAACTGCTATTTTACCGAAATCGAGGCTTTCCGAGGAGATGGAGATATCCGGTACCGTGACAAGGGCGCGAACTAACGCAATACATGGCGGCCCATTCTTGATTGCTATAGGTAGTTGAGCCATGTGCAGGCCCATTTCAATGTTCTTGCGAGCGTGGAAAGTGACGGTAAATTCAACGGACTGCTTCTCGGGCAGTCGCACCACTCGTTCAGGTTCAATTTGAAAGCCCCGCGAGCTTGCCAAATTTTTGTCAAGTTGAAATGAAGCTGGCCCATGGCCGATGTTGGTGACACTAAACCGCTTGATCTTGTGAGTTCCCACAACAACGTTACCAAAATCCAACACGAATTGAGATAGAATGAATGGGAATACTTCCGTTTCACGCTTCTTCTGAGGCTTTAAACCTGATGTTGATGAAGAGGGACGCGCTGCTTTAGTTGCAGTACTTGAAGGCTTAGTAGTCTCTGTGTCTTCTGCTGGATTATCATTACTCAATTCAGTATTCTTGAGCGCCTTTGTATCTGCCTTTTTCAGTTCTTGTACGACAAGGTAGTCCGCAAAGAACAATCGACTTGCTTCAATTTCGATGTCTAGATCATCTATTATTGCTGCCGAACTGCGAACAGGACTGCCAGGCGCTCCTAAACGCTGGTTTGCTGGCTTTGCTTTAGGTGAAACTGGTACAGATACTATCGAACTGACTTTCTCATTTCCACGATGCGTGTTCGAAAGGGTTGATTTCGAGTCTGACAAAGCCAACGTAGCGTTATTGCCGAGGGGTTGATTACTCCTTGCTTCCAAAATCACAGAGTTCAGCATTCCAAGCTCGATATTTTGCTTCGCTCGTTTTTTTAGCTCTTTCCACTTTGGAGCTTCACCACGAACAACATTGGCCGGGTGGTTTTCGCGCGGCAGATTGAGCGTAACCGCGGCAAAAGTTCCACTACCGAACAACTTAAACGGGATAGGCTGGAAATGCGCGATTTCAAGCACCGCTGTTTCTTCAAAATACTCCGGAATGCCAGGTCGCAAGCGAACCAAAACCCTTTGTTTCTCGTTTGGACCAATCTTACCACTGGTGGGCGAGATCTCTAATGTTCTTCCACAAGCGATGTTGTCAATAATAATATTGAAAGAGAAAGGCACTTTACCGATATTCAAAATCGAGAAGTCGCGATCTTCTGTTTTGTTGTATAATACCTGACCGAAATCCAGTGATTGCTTGTCCAGCTTGTAGACGAGCGAAGATGCTTCACCCGAAAGTGTTAGCTCGTATTCGGGACCACCTTCAACTTCACATGCCACGGTACTCTTAAATTTACGGTTAGCATGTCCGTAGTATACAAACTCGATCTTCTCGCTTTCGTTTGGCTTCAACAGCCCTCGAATTGGTAGGATGTCAAAGACTTGGTTAATAGGGATACACGGTTTTCTACTCATGGCTGTGGATGAAATTTCCTTATCGTCCTCAATGAAAACCCACCGGAAGTTAGTGTCCACCTTGGATATGTTGGTCACGTTCATAATAATGGACTTTTGCGTATCGTTCAGTGTGCAGCCAAAGTCAATTTTGGTAGTCTCGAAGGAAAGGTTGGGGAAGCTAATGTCACCTAACAGTTCCACGCCATCCTTCTGGGGGTGGCCTGTGTAGGTAATGAGTACCTTACCGTTTATCACGCGACAAGTGTAGTCATCCTTAAACCCCGGATAAAACTCCACGTTTAACTCCACTTTTTCACCTGGCTGTAGGACTGCCTCCCAGCAGTCTAGCGCAAAAGGGGTTTGCGTTCGAAGCGTGAATGAAAGTGGAAGCTCGCATGCATTTGTGAGGCTCAGAGGTTGTGACTGCGTCGTGATCTGGTTACCAGGATGGTGGATGTACTCAAACGCCAGCAAGGATGACGATGGAGTAAGCTTTGGGTCTACAAAGTTTGCTCGGATAGCAGTCATGAACGCGACTTTGTTGACTTTTTCCTTCCCCACACGCGTCTCGCACACTAGTTCCTCTTGAATCAGTCCTGCAGCCGACGAAAATCCCTTAAATACAAAGATGCATGCTGTACGCGGTTTCAGCTCGATCGTTCCTGGGAAGACTGAAAAGACAGGAATCACTTCGTCTCGGCCCTCAGTAGCGCTGTTACTCCCATTACGGTTGTTGCTTCCCAATTTACTCAACTTAACTGCAGATCGATTATCCAGTCCACCCTTTGAGACTTTCTTTGACGAACTTCCTTGATCTGTGGAACTGGTTTTACTGTTTGCAATTGCAGCTGTCTTGTTTACCCACGTAAGCACTTGTACACGTTTTCCCTTGTTTTCAAGTGTACAGCTCCATTCACATGCTTTGTTAGTCATTTGATGGCTGAAATCAATTACTCGAAGCTCACTTGGTGACCACATCGTCGTTCCCGTTCCTTTGATCGATAATGACACGACAAGATTATCTCCTTCCATGACCAAAATGTGCAGCTGATCTTTAAACACTACAGTATCATCTAAGTTGGCCACAAGAACGAATTCCAAACTTTCACCAGCCATCAGTACACCTTCTTTCTGATCAATCTGAAACTTCGAACGTGCGTTACGAATAAATGTTTTGTATGCGGCTGAAATCAATGAAACATTGGTCATACGCAGGATCCGCTCATGATCCACAAGGCACGAACAATTTCCCCAGTTTATCTCAGGTTGGTCCAGCTCAACCTTAGGACCAGAGCCGGTTGCGCTTAGAGTCACGGAGAGCGGGAGTTCAGTGCTTCCTGGCACGGTCACAACCATTGGGAGACGGATACTGCCAAGCTTTTCGCATGATAGTGCGATCTCCACAGATATACGCTCTCCAGGCCCAACGCTGCCCGAGAACTCGCTTGCAGTGTATGTTGCGATAGCACGTGAGTGATCGTCTTGCTCTCCAATTTCAAACCGACCAAACAAATGCGTTGACTTGTTCTCCAAAACAAGTATCTGTTTGTGTGGGTAGCGAAGAAAGCAACGTCCAAAATCTAGCTCTTGTTGGAGGATTGTCAACTCAGGAACGAAGCATTGTGCGCGTATAGGAATACTTAGCAAGTCAGCTCCTACGCCAGTAACACCAACGACAAGTTGATACTGGTACACCTTGACGTTGTGTGACGTAAAGTGGATCGTGATTAGTTGCTCTCCGTAAGCGTCTAACTTGCCGTGTGACGGAACAAGCTCGAACTCTTTTTGTTTGTAGCTGGCTTCTTCAGGGACACGTAAGGAATACTTCATTGCAATTTTGGATGCGTTGATCAGCTTGACAGTCCGTGTTTGGAGGAACGAATATGATACAGAACCAAAGTCCACCTGGTCAGCATCGAAATGAAATACCGGAGGGATCACGTGAGCCTTGAAGCGCACTGTAAGCTGTTCTTCTGAACCCTGCATGCTGAAGCGAATGTGATGGAAAGATTCACCAAGCTCTTGCGAGCAGAATGTCACCTTTACCTTGAGCATGGCGTTTACTGCAAGAGTTCCATGGCTAGGGTGTACAGTTAGTGAGGTGTCAGGAGGCATTGTCAACGGGATAAGTTCAAATACAGCTGGGATCTCGCCTTTATTTTGAATCGTGAAATCACGTGTGCGCTCATCATTGATGAACACGTCGCCAAAATCCAGGAACTCATTGTACACCACTTTGGCCTTTGGACCGATCCCCTGACCACGCAGCTTTAGTGGAAGCCGTGCTGCCTGTCCTGCGATTTCCAAAAATGCACAGCAACAATACAAATTCGCCACTTCGGGGGTAAAGCACACAACGATATCCACCTCAGAATGTGCCCACACCCGCCCACTCAGCGGAGTTATTGAAAAACACGCATCCACGAACTGCATGGAATCGTCGAGAGTTGCTTTGCGCAGGTGTCGGTACTTGGTATCCAGAGTTTTTCTAACATCGAAAGGCGACTGTGTAAATCCTGAGTCAATATTTTCAACTTCTTGAAGCTGCAAGTACAGATGCTCATGCTCTGCTGCCTCCATTCGCGACAGCTCTTCCAGCAGATTAGTGCGTTCTACCTCCTCTTGAGCAGCGCCCGCAAAGGACTTCCACGAAAAGTCCAAAGAGAATTCGGACTCATTGCATATCTTGATCGTTTTGCGAGATGATAGTGACAAATACGTTGCATTGGGCTCCACCATTGGCTGACTCAGAAAGACATCGACGTTGACGACACGACCTGCTAACTTTACGACTGCAATTTGCCCACTGTCGTCTTTCACCTCCAGCTCGCCTTCGCCCGATTCCAGATTGGGTGGACGTACACTCAACTCAATCTGAACTGCTGCTCCCTGCGCCAATGTTGCGCTAGGAGGAGTGACTCGGAAGTGTTCACTCGTTTGAAATGCAAATGAAGATCCACGCGTCCCAACGTTTCGCACAGTAAGGACTCGAGTTGTAGGCATCTTGACGGGACAGATACCGAATTCAAGTTCATCTGGCAAGTCTAAAGCTGCAAAGCGTCCGCGGACCCGGATCGGCAGCAAGAAGCGCTCACGCTCTGTGCAGCAGATGAGGTCAATCGAGTAGTCTGTGATTTCCTGGGGGAAGAATTCCAGGGCGAAGGTGATCTCCATCCCTGCTGCCACTCTGCCATCCACCCGATCAGGTTTCGCTTTGTTTCCAGCATCCCAACGTCGTACGCGAAAGACGGGAGAACGTGGAGGTTCAATCTTGAGGCGACGCACGACGGTGTCGCAGTTGCGGAAGCGCAGTTTGATGGCGAGTGGCTCGAACGGAGTGTACTCGTCGATCCAGACTTCGGTCGGTGTGGGCTCAAACAGAGGCTGGTGCAGCGGCACGGTGCTCGACACGCGTGCGGTGTGGTCTTCTGCGTTCACGAGCTCTATGATCTGACTCTTCGCATGTTTGGCAGCATGAGCCTTGGCCGTCGCGAAAGCCGTGAGAATCTCGCTCGGCTTCTGTCAAACGTAATACAAAGATGAGCTACAGTATCCACAAGCTGTCATCGAGCATCAAACCGTACGAGACGCTGCGCCTTCTTGGACATGATGAGGTTCGCTTTTGGATCTGCTCGACGCTTTTGGCAATGAAGAGACTCCTCGACGACTCGCCAAACGGGCGGTGGAACGCGGTCACATTAGTCTCTGTTTCTCTGCTTCCCATCCAGGCTCTGGGTTCCAGCTGGAACAGTCTACCACGCACGTTCTCCAAATCGCGTGATCGGCGCTTTCAGTCGCGAATTTCCTTCGTGACGTCACGAGCTCCTTCAGCAAAGGAACAAGGCGAAGTTCGGTCTCCCCTCGAGTCATGGCTGCTCGTGTTAAGCAAGTGCTCCAGCGCTACGGCCGCACCGCCTTCCTCTTCCACTCGACCGTCTTCGCCTCGACGCTCGCAGGTTCCTATGCCGCCATCAACCAGGGTGTCGACCTGCAGGCCATCGCCAAGCGCGTGCCCTTCATGGACTTGTCCAGCATCGACCCCGACGCCGGCACGCTGGCCCTCGCCTACCTGTCCACTGTAGCCACAGGCCCAGCCAGAGGCGCGCTCACCATCGCCGCGTCGCCCATTCTCGCGCGTCTGCTCGCGCGTAGTCGTCAGCTCACTAGTAAACTGTAGACGAGCAGCCGTAACTACAGCCCCTTAATGCATATCCAGCCTCCTTCTCTTCCTCCTTTCCTCTTCTTCCCTTCCAGAGTCGTCCTTTCCTCGTCCACTCCATTATTCACCACACGCTCCTTCTCATGCGTCGTTTCTTCGGTCGCTTTGCCAGTCGCCCGCGCGTCGTTGCCGGCCACCAGACTCCGCCTCGTGCTGTGCCTGAGGCTATCACGCGTCCTCCGTATGCGGCAAGCGGTGGGGTGTCCGAGCTCAGGCCTTTTATCCCCATCCTGGACACCGAGCAGCAGCAGCGTCTGCGCGCCGTTTGCAAATTGGCCGGCGACATCCGCGAGTTCGCCAAGCCTCTGTGCCAGATCGGAGCCACGACGGAGGACATCGACCGCCTCGTACATGAGGAGATTGTGCGACGTGGTGCGTACCCGTCGCCGCTCAACTACGGCGGCTTCCCCAAGGCTTTGTGCTCGTCAGTGAACGAGATCGTCGTGCACGGCATTCCCGATAGCAGACCGCTGGAGAACGGAGACATTGTCAACATCGACATCTCCGTCTTCCTGGACGGATTCCATGGCGATACGTCGCAAACGTTCTTGGTGGGCAACGTGGACGACGCGGGGAAGCACTTGGTGGACGTCACTAATGAGGCACTCATGGGTGCCATTGAACACTGTTGCAAGCCGCTCAACCGCTTCGCTTCGATCGGAGATTTCGTGCAGAGTCTGGCACACGAGGAAGAGCTGGGCGTGGTGCGCGAATACACGGGGCATGGCATTGGCAAGGAGTTCCACTGCCTGCCGTTTATCCTGCACCACCGCAATGGTGAGCCAGGCAAGATGCTGCCGGGTATGGCTTTCACGGTGGAGCCGGCGCTGACGGAAGGCAGTCCGGAGGTGAGACTTGCATGTTGAGATGGATGTGTATAAACTTTTGCTTATTCTGTTGTGTTGGCACTGCTAGATCGTGCATTGGGACGATGGCTGGACGGTAGCAACGGCAGATGGAGGTCGCTCGGCGCAGGCGGAGCACACGGTGCTGATCACTGAAGATGGCGTCGATATCTTGACGTAGGAACGCAGCACGTGGCTCTCTTGATTGATAGCTAATCTAACTACGTAAAGCAGATGGGCACTTTGTCAGGGTTGTCTGTGAGCGTCATTTATCTGCATCTATCAGACCACGGGGTCGCTCACATGCTGTCTCGGCCCTTCGATGTACCAGACAGCTTTGGGAAGAACGGCACCTGAAGCTTTGTGTCAAGCACTGCGAGTTTGGGAAGATCTTCTCCATCATCTGTATTAGTGCTGGAGTGTGCTGCGATGCTTAGCCACGCAAGACTGAGGTACGAATGCATCACGTCTGGGACTGTGTCTGGGTACTTGGAAATTCCACCGAAGGGGAACTGACATGAGTAAATGAACTTTTTGCAACTCGGGATATCCACGAGGGAGTGTTTGCCCATGAGGTCGAGAGTCGCTCCATTCCAGAAGGCATAGCAGGAGTCTGGGCTCTTGTTGCATCGTCCTTGGAAGCCGTCTTGCTGTCGAAAAACTAACCACCGTACCAGCTCCGATTGCTCGCAGTTGAGCTGCATCATTCGTCCAGACAGAAACAGCGACGCAATGGCAACGAATCCAGCTCCGCCGTGAGACTCAGCACCAATATTAAGACCAATACCTCCATCGTAATTCTACGGACAGCAAAACAATGTCAGCAATGGAAACCTTCAACAAGCAATTGTGCTATAACTGTACCAGACACGAGTTGATGAAGCGCACCATCGCTGCTAGGTCGATACCAGACCAGTCGTCCAGAATGTACGAGATGGCACAGGCGCAGTAGACGAAGCGCATGTCTTCTTCCGATCCAGTATTCGTCGACGAAAAGCTACAGAAACACCGTCAGCAAGAGCAGCAAAATAGTTCCATGCCTTCATCTCCGTACCATCCTGTCTTCTTGTTCTGCAGGTGCTTTAATGATCCGACGATTGCCTTCTTGTTCACTCGACCGAGGTCGTCCCCAAGTGTCCGAAGGATGCAGAGCGAAGCGAATGTCGACGCAATGTTGCCCGAGTCGTACACTTCGCTCTGGTACTGGGACGGCGGGCAGCTGAACGTGTTGCCCATGAAGGTGCCGCCTCTGAATCCACAGTCACCGGCATTGAGGCTGGCGTCGTGACAGTCCGGATGCACCTGGAGACTGTAGACCCACTCGATCACCTGACGCTTGTCCACACGCTCCAATTCGCCCAGCAGTGCCAGTCCATGAATGCAGAAGAAGGCCAACACCACGCGCTGCGAGTCCTGTGACGCGTACGGCGTCGGCAGCGACCGCAAGTTCTTGAGGAAGTAGCGCGTGTGCAGCTCGCGCTCGAACGTCGTCGACATTTTTGATACCTGAGAGAATCAAAAGTGATCTTTCGACTGTAGCAATTTAGGAAGGGTCTAGCCTACCTCTGATACTTGTGTATAGGGATGCAAAGGGTGGAGTGAATTATTAGTTGAAGCTGCTTATTCGATCTGGAAGACGGCCGAGTTGGGAGGGCCTGCCATGCTCTCGTCACTGTCTTCGGGGCGGCGGATTCGGAAGTCAAACTTGACGTTCATGAGGCGCTGGTTGTCGGTGCGGCGCATAACGGCGATGTCGCCCTCCACCACGTCACCCTCACATACCTGCATGGGCGGGTAGAGCGGAAAGACCTGCTGGCCCCAGTGCGTGGGCTGCACGAAGGGCGAGGTGGTGAGCGTCACCTCCTTCTCCGCCGGGTTCTCGGCGCATCCCTTGAAGTCGACGTCAAACCAGCCAGCAATGCCGCCGAAGCGCGACATGATAGAGATCGGCATGGAGAACGAGGCCTTGACTTCCTTGATGTCGTCCAGCGTGCAGGTCTTTAGGTCCCACTTGGCGAACTCCACCTCGTCTCCAATAAGATCTCCAGCACTGAGCTCCTCCCATGAGGATGTGTGCAGCGAGTACTGCTCTTGTTCCTTGCGGAAGGCATTTCCCAACACACTCATGTCGACGCCCCAGGCGGCCTTGGTGTTGTCCACAAAGCCACGCCATCCATCCATAGCCGCGGAGAACTCACTGAAACGTTTGTTACTATTGTCTTCGTTGCACATGGGGGCAATGGACATGCTGGCATGAGACGGGAACATAGCGCCTTCGGGCTTGAGCCAGCAGTCGCGTGCCACAATGACCGAGTCGAACATGGACTCGCGCAGTAGGAAGTAGCCCATCCACTCCGAGATGATGACATCCACCTTCTCAGGGAGCTCCACGTCCTCGATCTTAGACTGGATGACTGTGACGATATGGTCCTGGCCGTTGGCTTTGATCACCTTGCGAGCTTGCACTGCAATGTCTGTGGCCTCCACCGCGAAAACCTTGCGAGCACCTGCCTGAGCAGCCCAAATAGCCAAAATGCCGCTTCCAGTGCCCACGTCGAGCACCACCTTGTCCTTGAAGTGGTTGGGGTTCTCGAAGATGGCGTCGCGATAGCTCTGCATACGCAGGTCGTCCGACAGCATCTGCTTCTGGTGGTAGATGTATGCGTACGTGCAGAAGTAGTTGGCAAAGTCCGAAGACGCCTCCCACGCCTTCTTCTGGTCCGGCGAGATGTCGCGCGGGTTCGAGTCCGTCATCGTCGTCTAGTCTACTGGGCGTCGTCTATCAGGTAAGCAGCACACAAATGCGCTGCTGCCTTCCAGCAGCAACGGTAGCCAACCAAAAGATCCGAGAACGAGGTTAGTGACTAGTCACTTCCGCGAGGACTTCCCACAATAATATTGACAATTATTGTTGTGTATCAATCTTCATGATGGCGTCTCGAGGTGAGCTCATCGAGCTGTGCAGGGAGTACGAAGATCTGTTGGACGAGGCGGCACAGGCCACGCAGCCTGCAGACGAGCGCATTGGTCTGGCGCTCTTTAAGATCGACGAGGCATGTGCAGCCACTGACGGACTGCGGCAGGACGCGCAGCAGATTGAGGAGCAACTGCTGAGTGAACTATTGGCCAATTGCCACGAGTTCGAGGACATTTTCCTGCGCGTGAACCTCATTGAGGTGCGTTGGCAGTAGGGCAGATACCCGATACAGAGACTGAGTCGTGTGTGGACAGCGCTTCGTGGGACGGATGCTGCAGACCACGCGCGAGCTCGAGAAGCACATGGAGAGCGTCAGTCGCGCCGCAGGTCCAGTCTTCAATCCAAGCACCAGCGTTACCAATTTGTTCCGGTCCTTCTCCATTAAGGTACGGACTGCAGTAGTGAGATATCTGGATAAATCACTGACTGCATTGCTCTTGTCTGACAGCGTGGAACAAAGGACGCACCTTCGACCGACAGCACGTGGAGCCCCGTGCCATTCGACTTTAGGATGACAGAACTCATGGAGAGACTCGAGAAGAGCGACGCACGGGCACTCGGCGTCTCTATCTCCTCTACGTCCACTGCAGAACCAGCACAGACAAGTAACGAGTAAGTCGCAAGTTGAAGTAAATCGCACTTTAGTGAAATTCCTTTGCAATTGACGAAATGGAAGTCAACGCCACATGGCGCAATGTGCCGCTCGCGAACGCATCTGGTTCAGTAACGCCCGACGGTGCGCGAATTCTGGAGCAAGAGCTGAATGAGGAGCGTCTAGCGGTCGTCACGTTTATTGGTCCGTCGTCTACGCGCGTAGCGAGGGGAGAACTGGTGGCGAAACTGCTTGGACAAGACGAGGTTTCTGTTGTTCCTTCCCCAAGTGATGAGACGCTCGTGCTGCTAGCAAGCGTCACGTATCTCGAAGAAGATTTCCAAGTGGTTGTGCTAGATGTAAACACGTCGGAGACCTCGGCAGCTATGTCCTCAGGTCTCGAGCAACTCGTCGGTGCGATCTGCGCATTGTCCTCACTGGTCATTTCTTGTTATGACGAGATTGGGTCCACGCGTTGCCTCCTGCCTTTCTTGTCACAGTTCCAATCGCTCTTCCAGACGCTCGTGAGGGAGTTTGCAACGATGGAAGTGTTCGAGATTCTACCAAAGATGTTGAGTATCGACTTGTCTCCAAGTCGCTCGCTTGAAAACAAGTTGATAGATACTAAGCAGGAGAGAGCGGGTAGTGTCGAAGCGCTGGAGAGTCTCATTGGATTTAAGAGAGTAGGGATCGCCTACACTCGGAACATTGCACAGATGAACTTTGAGACTTTCTGTGGAGCACACGCGACTGTAAAGAGGCTGTTTGGACTGGAGATGACGGGGGAGATGCTGTGCTCTCTCGTGCGCAAGTTGTCAGCACAAGTGCTTGGGCAAGACCCACTGGACTTTGGAACTGCATGGGATGACTTTGTGGAGGACAAGTGCCGTGTATTGGCAGAGGACGCGTTCAATACGTATGTGGACTGTGTGCATCCATCGGTATTGGAACATCCACCTATGGAGTTAGACGCGTTTACCCAACTGCACGAAGAGATCTGGCGTCTCAGTATGGACGTCTATCATTCGGCGAGCAAGTATAAGTCTACAAGGTATCGAACCGTGCGCAACAAGCTGAAGGCTGACATCCGTGCGCACTACGAGGCTGAGTTGGGTATCCTTACGCAGAAGTCGCGCGAATACTGCGAGGAATTGCGACAAACTATGTGGACAGAGCTCTTTACACGTTCCACACACACTCGAGATGGTGGCACTTTCAATGCAATGTTGGCTGCGGTCCAAGAATTCGACAAGCAATTCAATGAGAAGGCGCGAGGTCCCGAGAAAGCTGCCGTGCTGCGCGATTTCTACCAACATGAGGCAATCCAAGCTTTCCAGCAACTTGAAAATGTAGTCACGCAACAGCTTAGTGAGTCCCATCTGGAAGAGCTGCGGCTTCAGCTTGAGAAAGATTTTGCAGAGAAGAAGGAGGCTCTCGCTGAGCACTTTAAGCAAGAGGAAGCGCAACTGCGTGCTGGAATGACGCGTGACATGGAGACGATGCAAAAGATGCACGAAGCCAAGGCCGCCCGTGTAAAAATTGATGGAAGCGAGACCAAGCGGCTGCGCGACGAGCTGACTGAGATGAAGCGCCAGAATGCTGAGCTGCAAGAAAAAGTAATTGTACTGGAGCATGCCCAGCAGGATGCAACTAACCAAAAATCAGTGCTTGCAACGAAAGTAGATGAACTGGAACTTGCAGTTCGACGTGAGATGACCAATCGTACAGAGTTGGTTGATACATTGGCCTTGACAATCAAAACTGCCGAAGAAAAGGAAAAAGTTCTCAATGAGAAAATTGCCGAGTTGCAGCTTGAGCTAGGAGAGAAAACGTTCCGTGTGGAGGGTGAGTTGCAAGATCTGACACTGCAGTTGCGGAAGACCAACGAGGTAAGGTACCATCGAATGGGAAGGTGGAAATACAATTACGAGTCTCTTACATAGTATTCTTGTGCATTGCTACTCATTTTTCCAGGAAAAAGAAGAACTCCAAAAGAAGCTCAACGAGTTTTTCCTGAAGGTGACAGCGCTACCGGATGCTCTGCAGCAACATCTCTTCTGTATGGAAACTGATGGTGAAGTAGATTTTGCCAACGCCCTCACAAGCTACATGAGCTGATAGAGAACTCAATGACAGAAGTTTCTGACTTGTGATGATTTCACACCGATCTTCTATGGGGATTGTTGCTGGAACGCCTGAAATGTTGAAGGCAACATCGCGTTTAGTTGATCAAAACCATTCGTCTGAAGCCTACATTTGATATAGATCAGGATCAGCACATGTACGCTGAATCTGACACGAGAGCGCATTATTCAAGACGCCGATTCATCCTTGTGCTCGGAAATATATTGCCTTCTGGGATTTCTACACTAGCTGTGTTTAAACAACCGAACGTCTGCGTCACCTTCGTACCGGATCGCTGCTTTGATGATGTATTGAGGCCGATGTCTATGGCCAAGTGATTAACACTGAGATGGTTGATCAAATCACCCAGCTGCACCAATTACCGAGCGGAATGACAACAGACTGACAGGTTAACGACGCTGATACATCCGTGACTTTGGCTGCCAAATTCAATTCAAAATGGTGAAGCGATATTAAAACGTAGCTTGTACTGATTGTATTGCAGCAATCCGTTTTTTGTCGGGACCAAGTGGCAGTCTTACTGGGAATTGACGTCAAACGAAAAGCTACGTTCATCGAGGAGGCTATCAAAGTTTGAACTTCATCAGAATTGCTCGGAGTTTGCTGATTGTTGGCATCGCTAAATCGTTGACAGTGATGCGATCTCCATCTAGGTCAAAGGTCAGTAAGCCTCCAAGTCTCAACCCTGTCGCGAGAAGTGCATTTGCAAGGACTGTTCATTTACTTGACATACTTCTGTGTACAACGTTTCATGACAGCCTCCAACGTGTCAACTGGATGTTGCTCTTGCATCTGGCAGTAGATCTGAACCAGCACGTGCGCATCTAGAGCGGCGTAGTGAAGCTGAGATTGAGTGAGTGGGCGGCGTTCCCAATCGGACATGCGCGCACGTTTATCTAGCGGTAGCCCCAAATATGTTTCTGCGATTGCTGTTAGACCCAAACGAGAAGACTTGGCGCTGAAATCATTTTCACTGGCCTTGCTACGCTTGTTCTTCCACTTTCTTGGTTTCGTATCCGATCCCGATGCTTCACTTATTGTTGCTGAGCTGTTGGCGCTATCCTTGCTATCATCGTTATCATCCTTAACTTTACCATTGGGAACAGAAGTGCATTTAAGGGTAGGAAGCTTTCTTGTGACAGCTTGCAGGTCCACCAGCATCGACATGACTTTGTCCGTGGCATAACCTCCAGTCAGAAATGAGCGAAGCGCCTTCACGTCACCTCTTGTATCAAAGCCTAGCTTAATCACAGATTCGGACTGGAAAAGCGGAGCCAAAATGTTACCGTGGTCATAAAGCGCTATCACATCTATGACAAACGCTTTCTCACGAGACGCTAGCTGTACAAGAGCACATTTTGCAGGGGTATCATCTGGATTGGCCGAAGTATGCACTGCTTTCCACTCCGAGTCAAATCCAATGACCGTTTGCTTCATAAGGTAATCCGAACATGTCTGCAGTGCCGTCGGAGTATCCACAAAAATAATGTTCGCTTCACCGATGACATCGGCCAGTGACATGCACGTTTCCAGTGGTGCCAGATCATCCTGATTCTTAAAAGTCTTGCCGTCTTCTGCACTTGTATCAATCTCGGGAAACTGATCTGCCAGCCCTGACCGAAAAATAAACTGCTTGGTGGCAGGATCTTCCGGGCCAGCATGACGGATAATCATCCTACACGCGTATGCCTTGAGAGCTTCGGAGCTTTCGATAAATTGCAACGCCTGCTCGTACTCTTTCGAGTAGACCAGAAACCGCAGCGTAGCCTTCTGTCGACTGTAAAGGTAAATAAAAACATGTTAGAGATAACTGAAATTCAGCACGTGAAATCATTGCAACTCACCGTTCGAAGTAGACTGGGAATGCACTGGCCTGCAGCTTGAAGAGCGACAGTCTCTTCTTGATCACCTTATCCTGTACCTTATCGTCGATCAACATCTGTACGAACCGTTGCTGGTTTTGTCTGTGGCCCTTGACAAACATATCACCAGTGCGAAAGTCCTTCTGCTTGATAACAGCCTCCAGCACCTCGTCCGTCGGCAGGAGATGCTTCATCTTGACGCACTCCATAAAGTGCGCGGCCAGCCCCACACGGATTTTAATCAGCAGTGAGCAGAAGGCGGTGAGCGTCTCGACGTCCACGCGATAGGCGAGTGCAAAGTCTGCCACGAACGGCATCCGCGAACGCTTGAAGGACGGCAGCATGGAGCCAGCCAATAGACTGTCGCTCTGGGAGATCTGCGGGTCCTTGCAGAGCTTCATGCAGGCCACAGCGACTTCGATCCACTGCGACGCGAACGTCACGTTCTTGTCTGGCAGTTGACCGTAGAGATTGACACACTGCAGGAAGGACGACGGCGCGTGGGGCACCGAGGCGAAGGCCAGCGACAGTTCCGCCTGCAACTTGGCCGAGTCCCACTCGCGCATTTGATCCACTGCGTCCTGTAGTCGCATCTGCTCGAACAAGTGCGTGAGCGTCTCGTCGGCCTCAGCATCCACTTGGTCCGCCATCTCGGCGTCTAAAGCGATAATGAGGTTGATATTGCATACAAAGTTCAAGTGAATTGGTTTGAGCAGGGGGCATTTTCAAGGCAGATGGAGCGTCGTCGCCGCTCTCGATCGCGCTCGCCTCGTCGGGCTTCTGGAGGCCGTCGCAGTCGCTGGAGGTCGCGATCCAGATCCAGATCTCCGCCACGACGTGAGGACAGGAAGTCGCGCTCGCCGCCTCGTGGCCAGCGCAATCAGGACAAGAAGACACGCGATTTCTCCCACTTGGTCCAGTACGTCAATGTGTGTGTGTGAATGGGGGCTGTAGGGTGTTGACTACTTCGTATTTGATGGCAGATGGGGCAAAAAGGAGGATGAAGAGAAGGAAGAGGAGCCGGTCGAAGTGGAGAAGCCCAACTTCGGACTCACGGGAGCTCTGGCCAAGGACCAGACGACGGGCAACACGCAGAACGGAGTTGTCCTCAAATTCTCGGAGCCACCTGAAGCCCGACAGCCGACCAAACGTTATCGGTTGTACGTGTTTAAGGACGACAAGAACATTGGTGAGACTCATGAGATGATTGCTGCTGGTTCTGGAGACTAACCGATATCTTTGTGGCAGCAACACTTCATGTGCATCGCAAGAGCGCGTTTCTTGTCGGACGTGACAAGGCTGTGGCTGACATCCTAACGGAGCATCCGTCGTGCTCAAAACAACATGCAGTGTTGCAATATCGGATGTACCAGAAGGAGACGGAGGACGGTCTCGACTTCGAGCAGGAGGTGCGACCTTACATCATGGACCTAAACAGCACCAACTCGACGTTCCTCAATGGCCGCAAGATTGACGGTTCGCGCTACATTGAGCTCAGGGAGAAGGACGTACTCAAGTTCGGCGAGAGTACGCGCGAGTACGTGCTCATGTGTGCAACCTAAGAGCAGCAATCAAGAGAAACAAACGGAATGCAGCGCAAAAGCGTGGATTTGTGGCATTACAGCAGTTATCTGTGGACTAGCACACCAAAGAGGTCTGCAGTTCGTCGTGGCTGACTACGGGCAGAAGCTGCTGGCAATCAGTCGAGACGCTTAAATTAGGAGTTGCTCGATCTGCTCGCGCATGCTCTGGATCTGCGGGCCCAGCTGCGACGCGTCGTTGGACGTGATCGAGGCAGCGATCACGGGGCGCGACACGCCGCAAGCGCGGCCCAGAGCGACCTTGGAGGGCACGAACACGTATGGTACATTCTTGTCTTCACATAGCAGCGGAAGGTGCAGCAGAATCTCCAAAGGCTCCGTGTCGGCAGCCATGACGATGAACTCGGAGATGCCGCGGTTCAGGGTCTTGGTGGCCTCGTTGGCGCCCTTCTTGATCTGCTTGTAGTTGGTGGCCTGCTGCACCAGGTCCAGGATGGACACGGTCAGCTTGGCATCCGCGAGCGGGTAGGCCTTGGGGTTCACGGCGGCGTCAGACATTCTTGTAGGTAACTTGCTCACGACCGATGGATCACTGCACTGTTTCAATACTGAACCGCCATGGACACGTCAATCCTAGGCCAGCCAAATCGCACGACTTCTGGCCAACCAATGGCGCCATACGGAATGGGACGATTAAATGGGCATGATCGAATAAGGGCCCATTATCATCTCGAATTTGGTTACTTGGCGACAAACAACAAGCGTAAGATCGTGAATGATATCTTGTTTAACATAGGTACGCGTGGTTCTTTTGGTATATATACAGCTTGCAGCAGCGCAGGAGATCCAATAGACTAGCTTTCATGCACGAAAAGCTATTAGGCTCAGTTTGCAGTTATTTTAGTTTCATAGATTTAAAACAGGCCAGGTACTATCGAGATGTCACTCAACGGCGGTCGAACTGTTGACGACATGCAACACCAAGTAGCGCTGCCACGAAGAAAGACATTACTGCTGATTTCACACGACGCCAAACAGCGCTGTCACGAAGAAAATTTTGTCTGAACGTGAATGGTTTGTCTACTCGTTACGCGAACAGGCGACGATCAGTCGAGTTTCAGTGATAATTTTTGGCAATTAAAAGTCCCTGAAAACACAGTGCATCACACCAAGGAAGCTGGCTTACAACCAAGTTGTGGTCCCAGCCAGCCTTACAAGTAACATCAATATCGACAACGAATAAGTATTTTCCGCCCGCACTCCTTGACTCCCATTTTGCTCGAATGGGTACAAAATAGTACCTATTATGCCATCTGCGCCCGCACTCCTTGACTCCCATTTTGCTTGAATGGGTACAAAATAGTACCCATTATGCCATCTGTTGCGTAATTACGTCTCTTCGTAAAAACACATTTTGTTATGCGCTCGGATATTCTTGACTTCAAATTTGTATCGATCCCACGTACGGCCAACATGGAGCAGCGTGCGTTCCTGCAGCTCGCGGTGTTGGCGTCGCTGGCCACCATCAGCACGTTCGTGGTCTTCGGACTGTACCGCAAACGTCAAGATCACCAGCAACTCGAGGATGTGAAGCGGCCGGTGGCGACGTCTTCAGCTCCCAAGACGACACAACAACCACAGAAACAGAAAGTCCCCGAGACTGCAGCCACCAAGGAAGCTGCCAAGCAGCCGCCAGCGAACGTCGGCGAGCAAGAGGCCACGCTGGCCACCAAGAAGTACAAGGCTGGAGACTATGACGGAGCTGTGGAGCTCTACTCCGTCGCCATCTCCAAGTGCGAGCAACAGCAGCCGCTGGACGCCCGTAACCTCAAAGTCATGTACTCAAACCGTGCCGCAGCCTACGAGAAGCTTCAGGACTACGAGAGTGTTGTAGCTGACTGCACCAAGGCCTTGAGACTTGACAAGAGACACCCCAAGTCGTACCTCCGTCGTGCTAAAGCTAGAGCCAACACGAACAACCTTCGTGGATCACTGGTGGACTATGTATGTCTGTTAGTGATCTCCGAGGAGAAACAGGAGCAGGTGGACGAGAACTTGGCTCAGGAGATTAGTCGCATCCACAGCGACATTACCGTCAAGGAGATCGAGGACGCCCAGCAGAACAAACAGAACCCCATGCGCTATTTGCCTGACCAGTTCTTTGTTACGTCGTACTACTCGTCATTCCACCCGAGTGACGATGAGAATGATATTATTGCGGACAAGTCCTCGGAGGAGTACACGACCGAGCTGGATGCTCTCGAAGCTGGAGATGACACGCGGCAGCAGCGCGGTCTGCTGCTCACGAAGCGTGGGCTTGCGTTGAAGAAGGAGAAGGACTACGATATGGCTGCTAAGGACCTGGATGCTGCTTGCAAACTTGTTGAGCCCGAAGATGAAGCGTACTACACGGCTCAGATTGAGAACGGAACCTACCACCACCTGCGTGGCGAGTTCGAACTTGCTCACAAATCGTTCGAGGAGGCTCTTGCTACTAAACCTCACTCCATTTTTGCTAAGATTCGCATGGGTGGTCTTTGCTTTGACCAGAAGGATTTGAAGAAAGCGCTGGAATGGTTCGACAAGGCTCTGTCGGAGAAATCCGAGTGCTCCACGGCGTACTTTCACCGCGGTCAGCTCCACTCAATTGACATATCGCCAGACGGAACTAGCAATGAATCGTCAATGGCAGCAGCATTGAGCGACCTGGAAAAGTGCATCAGCATCGCACCTGACTTTGCTATGGCCTACATTCAACTGGGTGTCACACACGCACGGAACGGCAACTTCCAAGGCGCTGTGGAGTACCTCACAACCGCGGCTCGCATCACGCCAGACGTACCAGAGATCTACAACTACCTCGGCGAGACGTACATGCAGATGCTGCAGGCTCCGGGTAGCACTGTGGATCTGAAGACCGTGGAAGAGATGTTTGAGAAGGCGATCGAGCTGGATCCGTCGTATCCGATGGCCTACATCAACCAGGGCAACCTGCTAGTGCAGAAAGGCACGGAGTACGGTCACCAGGCGCTTGCTCTATTCGAGAAGGCTGTGGAGATGTGCCCGCGCTCCAAGTTCGCGTACTGCCATCTGGCCCAAGTGTACATGGCGATGCAGGAGTATTCACGCGCCATCGAGCAGATTGACAAGGCGGTGGCCTTCGCCTTTAGCAAAGACGAGCTCAATGAGTTGTTCGCCATCCGTGTGACGGCCGAAACGCACCAGCAGGCCTCGGTGCTGCTCCACTAGCTGGAAGACACAATTGATACATTGTCCTTTGTAGACCAAGCAATCTGAGTTTTTGGCTCTTCACACGTCCCACACCCATCAGAGTATCGGCTTAAACGGGTGTCTCATAAGACAATTACCCTAGTTATTCTGATAAGAATTAATAACTCAAATACAATATGTCAAGATTCAAACATACAATCACTACTTTAAGACTTGATAGTATCTATTTTAAGACTGATTCCATCACTATATAGAGGGCGTGCCGGTGCAAAGCCCACCTGACGTCATTCGCTGATCTTCATCCAAGCAGCCTCGTCCTTCCATCCCCAATGACTCTCTCTGTGGCCACTGCGCGCAACGAACTCAAGCAACGCGTTTCATCCGCCTCGGCATCCGTGGGCGTCGTCACCATCTGCGGCGGCGGCAACGGCGCGCACGTGGCAGCCGCGTACTTGGCATCCAACGGCGTGCGCGTGCAGGTGTTGACTCGCCAACCGGAGCGTTGGGCACAGACGCTGGAGCTGAGCACGGCCGGTAGCAGTTGGGAGTCCAAGGGCGTCATGACAGGTCGCCTGAGCCTCGTGTCCAAGCACGCCAAACACGTCATCCCGCAGTCCGACGTGGTCATCGTCGCGGCGCCGGCCAATGCGCATCCAGCCATCCTGAAACACGTTGCGCCGTACCTCAAGAAGGGCGTTAAACTGGGCGCACTGTTCGCTCAGGGTGGCTTCGACTGGGCTGCCAAGAAAGCGCTCGGAGAGGAAAAGCTCGCCAATGTGGATCTGGTACGTTGTGGTGGTCGGTGCAGTGAGCTACAACATGCTGACTCCTTGTTGCTATGTAGCTCTTTGGTCTGCAGAACATCCCGTGGATCTGCAAAGCTACGGAATACGGGTGAGTTGCTGCGTCATCGTTACCTGCTCGTTACTGGGCTGACCCATTATTTTGCATCGGCAGCCACAAGTGCCGCATCATTGGCCCCAAGCAGTGTCTGTATGTGGCCTGCTACCCTGTCGAGCGCAAGGAGGAGGCAGCGACGCTTATGCAGACGCTATTCGATATTCCGTGCAAGACGGTGGCCAATTTCCTGAACCTGACGCTCACACCGTCCAACCAGATCATCCACCCGGCTCGCTACTACGCGATCTTCCGTGACTGGGATGGCAAGAAGACGTACACGCACGAGGAGCTCAAGAAGCGTGAGGGTCTCACGCTGTGTACGTATTCATTGTGCTTGTTGTTGGTCTTTGGTTGGAATTGACATGAGTTTGATGCTACAGATGCGGATTTTGACGAGTTTTCTGCCGAGCAGCTGACAATGCTGGACAACGAGCTGCAGCAGGTCAAGTACGCTCTACTACAACGTTTCCCAGCTCTTGACCTTTCGGATGTTCTGCCCATGGGGGACCGTGTGGTGAAGCACTACGGCAAGGACGTGTCCGACCGCTCTTCGCTGCTCCAGATCTTCCGTACGAACCTGGGCTACGCCGGCTGCGCAACGCCTCTGAACGAGGTGTTGAAGGGTCAATTCCAACCTGCGCTCAACTCACGCCTGTTCTGGGAGGACATTCCTTACGGCCTGTGCATTCTAAAGAACATGGCGGAGATGCTTGGCAACTTCCCAACTCCCCGTATCGATTTCATGATCCGCTGGCACCAGCAGTACATGGGCGTGGAATTCCTCAACCCCGACGGCCAACTTAACGCCCGCGAACTGTGGCGTACGGGAGCGCCCAACAAGTACGGTATCCACAGCCTCGAGGACCTGGTCTCAACGTCGCTGCCCAAGGAGATGCGCAACTATCGCCACCCGCGATCGCGCATTTAGGCGGAGTGTAAGCGAGTGATGGTTTGAGTATTCGGTGTTGAAGGCGTTTGCCTGAAATTCCTGTAATACGATCCTTGTGTATAGAGCCAAAAGCTATCCTACACGGTGTTGTGCTTACTCTAGCAAACGGAACCTTCGAGTGTTTGTCGTCACAGATCTTACGCACCGCAGCAGCTCTGGAAAGCGGGGACGTACTGCTGGATCATCAAGTGAGCGTCGTCCTTGCCGTATGCCTCCATGGTTTCCAGCGCCTCAGTCACGAGCTCCTTAGTTGTGCTGTCGCCAGTGCCAAGATGTTTGTCTTGCAGAATGTTGCATAGCGGCAGGAGTGAGCGATAATAATCTGTCAGGGCCGATCCGACACCTTCGCACACCGTCAACTGCTGCAGAACCAGCAGAACACGGTGTACTACAGCCTTCTCACGTGTGCTCAGGGCGCTCTTAAGTTGCTGAACCACTTGCGGTAACGCCTTCAGTACGCGGGTGTCTTGGCGGCCGCTCTCCAGTAACCCCATGACAGCTTCGAATGCGAACGACCCGTACGGTTCCAATTGCTCCTGCAGTCCGCTGAGGCAGATCGGGAGGAAATGAGCGAAATCAAGGTGCTCCAAGTTCGCTGTCCACGTCACGCGACGCACTCCATAGCGCGTCTCGATCAACAGAGGCAGTTCCTCCTTCTCCAGATACTGTCGGAACTCGCTGAGCTTTGATTTCTTGGACCTTCCTCCTGAAGTGTTGGGACGTGAGGAGCCCGCGCTGGAAGTGGGTCTACCAGTCTCATTGGAGTCCAAAGTGAGAACTTGGGTGTCTGCTCGAGACGCCATACTTGTGCAGCCCGGTTGCGGTAACAACGACGTTTTGCACACAACAACTCGCTAATTTGGAAGTGGCCCGTCAAGTTTCGACTCTCAATCGAGAGGAAATGCTGGCAAGGCCGCAAGTATTGGCACCTGTTGGTCAGACGTGAATACAGCAAGAGCAATCGATCGAGTATAGTTGATACGTACAACTTCATAAACAATAATCGTCGTAATCAACATGATGACGACGAGTTCGGAGTACAAATCAAAATCACGAAAAAGCCTCATCATCTACTGAGCTGTAGGAGGACAAGATGGCGCCGATCCTGACGCTGCATAAAGTGGTCTGATCGTAGATAACTTCGTGTATTGATCGACTCTACCTGTAGACATTAGGAAAAGCCGCACAAATTTGTGGTGTGATAAAGAAACAATGCAGCGGCAGCAGAACCGTGCTGACCGCGAAGACATTAGCGTACGTTGAATTCCTGCTCTAATCATACAAATATGATTCATCGTTAGCTGTTATGGTCAAGTTGGTGAAGGGAAGTTTGACAGGGAACAGTTCGTTCAGATGCAGGCAGTGATTGCTGCCTGCATCTGATAAGGAACTACATCTCGAAAAGGTTGCCTGCTGCGAGTAGCACGACATTGCCGAAGTTATCGTGTCAAAACAAATAATCAATACATTTCCATCGTAAATATTCGTCTACAGTACAGCGGAGAAAGTTGATAGCGGTACGTGTTGCAAAGAGCATGTACCCTAGTATGTATATACTACACCGAGTCAGCACAATACCCAGCACCCGTGTGAAATTCCAGTTTGACCGGACTGGAGCAAGCATCTCTGTGATCTCCATCAATGGCGGTAGCATTTGGTGCCTCGTGAACTTGATTCTGCTTCTGCTCTTCTTTCAGGCTCTTCAACTGAAGCTTTATCTGCTTTTGTTGTTGCTTAAAAAGCACCGATATATTGTGGAATGCAACTTGGCGCAATGCATTGACCTGATTGGTGGCCTTGCGTTTGTTGCTGCAGTTCACCTGTATTAGTAGAGTTAGTTAGAGTAACAGACCTCAATAGCGATCCGGGAGCCAACGCACCATTGGGATGATAGTGTGAGGATTCACAACTTGGACAAAATCGCAGAGCTCCGCAAAACTTGAGTGTTCGCTGTACGGGATGCCATAAACGTGGATCTTGCCTGACGGATCCGTGCAACAAGTTGAAATTGATCGCGGGTTCTTGCTACTGAAGGTCCAGCCAGTGGGGCGAAACGCGACAATCCGCCGGAAACGTAGCCGATGTTTTGTAAGCAGCACAATTAAATTATCCATTTGAAGATCCTGCATACGAACGACATGCAAGCTGCCGGGTTATGTCAAAAGTTAGCAAATGCAGGTAGTGTAATAACTCAAAAGAGATACAAATCGTACTTGGTCACTGCAGGTTCCGTAGTCAACAGTTGCATTGCTTCAGAGGTCCAGCCAAAAGTTTCAATGATTTTCAACTTCGTTTTTGACACACAAACTTTCTTCTGATATTTGCGTGCGATCTCCATGAACAACCGTTCTTTTCCAATTGTGTACGATCCAAAGAGATACAACACTTTCTCCTGCTTGAGGTGTTTGTCCATGAGCTCGAGCGCATGATCAATAGCAACTTGCTGGGTCGGAAACGTGTACTTAGGGTCGCAATAGGTCGTATCCAGGTACACTCCGTCCAGACGCTTAAGACCGACAATATTTCCGTTGTGATCAATTGTTTCATTTCCGGTGGGAATGTGGGGCTGCAGCGCATGGTAGTCGAGCATTTTCTTGTGGAAGCGAAAATCGCCAGTGTGCAAGTAGGTCTTACCATCCTTCAAACGGAATAGGATGATTGTTGAACCGGGACAGTGGTTGGCGTCCATGAATGTCACTTGCACATCATCAACAAGCACAGGTGTGTTCATCCCTACTGGGTGGACATACTTGCTCTGGACACCCAGTTCTTGTACTACCAGCTTGGCTGTTACTTCGTTACAGTAGATGATGCCGCAGTCAAAGTTCTAGCAAATAAAGACGTGCAATCCAGATCGTTAGCACCGAACATACAAAAGCCTGGTCTGTGGAGTATTAACCTTGGTGAGACCCCCATAGTGGTCAGAGTGAAAATGCGTGAGAAAGTAAATGTTTGAGTTCTCCTTGCATGCGTACTGAAATCCATCCACAATGAACGGTGGGTTTGTCCCTTGAATGCATTTAAAGTCGGGATACAGCAGACGTCGTCGTTGAATTGCTTTGCGTGTGAACTTGAAGGGCACAGGACGTTTTCTCGCATTGAGCACTGCAGCTGTCTTGGATCCCCGCATGAGGACGTCAAAGACGTTTGATCTCTCTGCATCAACATCAGTCAGTACAAACTCACAAAGTTGCAGCCAGTCTCTTATCCGTACCAATTCCAACAGTCGGAGCTTCTGTCTCTCCCTTGGACGATTTCATCATCACGGCAAACGCATTCGGTTTGTCTTCTTTCTTGTCCAGCCTCGCCACGATCGTCTCTGCTTGCTCCACTTTTCCCATGTCTCCAGGTCTCACGCCAAACTTCTGGCCACACAATTTCACGTGGCGGATGCGTCGCATGAGGTCGATCTCCGACATGTCGAAGCCGCAGATCTTGCACACGTAGCCGCACTCGCTCTCACTGCCAAGTTCTTCCTCTACCTCCGTCACTTGCGTCTGCAGCTCCGTCTCCTCAACAGATGTTGCCGTCTCGTATCCATTAACTTGCGTGTCTCCTGTCTCCACTCGATCCAGACAGCGATTCACATGTTCCGTACGCTGGCGCTCGTCGCAGTCCGAGAGTTCCTGGCCGCATGTGGGGCACTCGTAGCTCTCTATTGTCGCTGCATCCAGACACGCATTCACGTGCGTCTCGCGGTCTGCCACGCTCCACGGCGCCATGTCCATGGAGCACACGACGCATTTCTGCTGCTCCATCGTGCAATAGTTTGTCTAAATGGCGCCAATTTGAAATATCTGTCTCTGATTGGTTAAATAAAATAACGAAGGATCTGATTGGCTAGATCTAGGGGTTGGGGAAGGCTCAGCTTCAACACGCATCATCACCTCATTCGTCGACTTCCGCTCAAGGCCCAAGGCCCATGACCAAGCACCTTCTCGTCCTCTCGACCGGCCAGCACGTGGGCAAGACGACGCTCAGTCTTGGCCTCGTCAAGAGTCTGCAGGCGAAATTCCAGGGCTCCGACAAGCAAGTGGCTTATTGCAAACCTGTGGGGCAGCAGCATGTGGCAGTAGGCGGAGGACTGCGAGTGGATAAAGTAAGCAGTCATGTGAGTGTGCGGATTGAGTGACTGACGATGTGTGGATGGATGCAGGATGCGTTCCTATTCAAGGAGCACTTTGGTCTGGTACAGGACTACAAGGACATGTCGCCTGTCATCTTCCCCGACGGATTCACGAGGGATTTTATTGATGGGAAAGTGACGTCACAGCAACTCATGGACTCCATCCGAGTGGCACACAAGAATTTGTACGAGCAGAGCGACTTTCTTATTTGTGAAGGAACGGGACACACGGGCGTAGGTTCCATCTGCGAGCTCAACAACGCACAAGTAGCAGGTAAGATACTTGTATTTGGTGTGTGATTGACGGCGAAATTGATGTTTTGCTTGCTGCTGCAGCGGAACTCAAGATCGATGCGGTTTGTGTGGCACTGGGTGGACTCGGCTCGTCCTTTGATCAGTTGGCGATGAATCGGGAGATGCTAAAGCAGAACAACGTTCGGCTACGAGGTGTGATCCTCAACAAAGTGAACCCGAAGAAGATGGACATGATTCAGGTGGATTTGTTGCTGAGGCAACACTGGTAGAGCGTAAAACCTGCAAACTCACACATTTTCTTCTTGCTGTAGGACTACTACTCTCGGGCACTAAAGCGCTGGGATATCCCGCTCGTGGGTTGCATTCCCAACCTGAAAGATTTATCGTGCCCGACGATGGCGGACTACGCCAAGCTGTTGAAATCGGATCTCATCTCGGGTAAGCTATCTCGCTGCATACTCAGACCTGACAACGTACCTTACTTTTATGGGTGTGTTTTATTGTAGGCAAAGACGCTAGTCTGCGATATTTTAGCAGCACGCGGCTAGCGCTGGCCCCTGTGGACGGCACAAACCTGTTCAAGGCCATTTCCAACCAGCTCATCATTACGGTAAGGTATATCAGATGACTTTCGGTAGTAGTTCAACTTACGAACGTGATTGATCGTCTTCTACAGCATAGCGGCCGCAAGGACGTGATCGATGCGATCATCGGCAATCAAGAGGCATCAACGTCTCACGGCACAAACCTCAAGTCTGGTCTCATTCTTACCGGGTGGAACCCGCCAAGTGCTGAACTCGCACGGCGACTTGACGCAGACAACATCCCGTGTATCTACGTCTCGCCTGACAAAGCAGATAGCTACACGATCACGGCGCGGATCGCCCAGTTCACGGCCAAAATCCGACGTGAAGACGTTGAACGGATAGATTTGGCGGCAGACCACGTCTCCAAACACTGTGACTTCAGCTTCCTAGACGGGTAAGAAACTACATCAAGTCTCGATCCTGCAATCTGTACACTTTGCACGCTTTCATATCCCAATGACCACGAAAACCAACAACAAAAAGGATACAAAACTCAATATACGAAAGCGGGAACTTGAAAGCAACACTCTCGCATCTCTGTTGCCTTGGGGTTCTTCTACTGATCTCACAACGCGCTTAAATCACCAAGACAGGAACATTAATTCTGTCTGAGCCGAACTCGAAGCGCGGGGTTTGCTTCATCTGTAGTTACCTGCTTCTTCACACCATAGCAGCAACAGCGATTTAAGAGGGTAGCGTCATCTTCTTGCCGTGATATTTGCTAGACAAAATCACAAAAAACACAGAAACATCAGCGTTAAGTGTTTCAAGGGCCACATCACTGTAGACAGCTGTACCTTATGGCGTAGTAGTAGAAGAAGTCGACGTAGAGTGCCGTCTGCACCATGCCGGCGATGAACATGAGCCAGATAAAGTGGTAGGACGTCTCAGTAGCCGCGCGATAGATCCAGTTGAGCACGTAGCAGCCACGGTAGGCTCCTAGTAGCACGACGTAATTGCTGGTAAGATTCTCCACCTCTCCGTGGCGCTGCAGCAGGATAAGTTGTGGGATGATAGCCACGGCCTCGAGATAGATGGAAAAGGTCCATAGGATCTCCATAACCTCGAACTGCTCGTTGAAGACCAGCGCCAGAAGTGCACAAGGCAAGACAGCAAACTTGAGGTGCAGGAAGGCGTCGTGGGACTTGTCGTATGTGCTGCGGAACGGCTCCCGGAAGCGGATGACGTAGACGATGGCTCCCGAGAAGATCAGGAAGAGCAGCTTCATGAGCGTGTTGTAGAGACTCACAAAGTGGAAGAAAAGATCGACGTAGCGCGTCACGAAGACCAGAAAGAAGAGCTCCTGCGTCTTGAGAGAAATACCTGGAGACTCAACGTTAGCATTGGGTTCGACATGAAAAACAGCGACACAGACGCACCATTCGCAGAGCGCGAGGCCAGCAACTTGAGCAGCAACACCAGGAAGCTGGCCAGATGCGCCATGTCGCCCACCAGGCGGAACAGATTCATCGCGAAGTGTCTTCGTGCGGAGGAGCTTTCCACTTTTGGCTAATAATTGAGCGGACTAGGCGCCCCCTCTACCTCGATATAGTGACTATGTAGTGACATATGACGTGTCACCTTCAACATGGCTACACTTTAGAAATTCCTGTAGACGAATGACATTGAAGTTTACATGTGAATGCCATCTAAAGGTTTTTAACTATGCAAGTTGTAACCAAGAATAGCAGATAGACGAGTGTGGCGAAGCATTGATGAAGAGAATCATACATTTTATATTTACCAGCGAGCTAAGAAAAGGTTGCGAATGAGTATGTCCAATACTTCACTAATAAAAAGAGGCAGAGATCGAAATCAGCTCCATAATGGAGGAAGAGGTCGTAGAAAAAGACAGGGAAGGAGCTGCCGCTGTTGCAGACGCCGAAGACCTCGTGGGACCGAATGAAAGAGGTCGTAGAAAAAGACAGGGAAGGAGTTGCCGCTGTTGCAGACGCCGAAGGCCTCGTGGGACCGAATGAAATCGTCGCGCGAGCTTCGGACGGGACCAGGTTTTACCTGTACAACCACCAGGTCTGTCAGATCTAATTCTCTTCAGCTTGCAGCAAAATAACAGCGTCTGTGGTGAATTAGGCCGGAGGCCACACAGCATTTCTGCGTAGTGGAGAGGGCTCAGTATGCAAGCCGGTCGTTGCACTAGAGCTCGAGTTCTACGAGGCTCTAGCACCTCGATTCCCTCAACTGCGGCCATTCGTTCCTCAGTTTCTCGGGAAAGTCAAAGTGGAGCTGACGACTACAACGTCGAACGAGTCTCTTACACCATCCTCTTCGTCATCGACGCCAACGGAGCCACTTACCACGCCTAAGAAAATGCGCAGAGGGTCATTTGGGAAGAAGCGTCGTCTCGGGAAGATGGCACTGCCCATTTCGGAAGGAGGCTACAGTGCTCAGCTCTGGAAACAAGAGCGAGCAGAGAAGAACAAGAGGAAGAGCAATGGGGCCGCTTTGACACGTGCCGATAGCGCTAAAGATTACCTTGTGTTGGGCGATCTCACTCGGAACTTTCACACGTGCCGATAGCGCTAAAGATTACCTCGTGTTGGGCGATCTCACTCGAAACTTTCGGCGGCCATGCGTACTCGACATCAAAATGGGCACACGCCAACATGGAGAGGATGCATCACCGGCCAAGGTAATATCCCATACGGCCAAGTGTGCAGCCACCACGTCACTAGTCCTCGGACTGCGACTCTGTGGTATGCAGATTTACGATGAACGCGACGGTACCTACACAATGTGGGACAAAACATGGGGAAGACAGCTCAAGCCCGACGACATTAAGCCAGCACTCGAGACGGTAGGTGGTTTTTGGGTTTTGCATATTTTGTCGTGGTTCATAGTTTCGTCAACCTTTATCATAGTATCTCACGGGTGGCTCCACGATACGCTGGAATGCGCTGGAAGAGCTGCTAAACAAGATTCGCCATCTGAAAAGTATCATTGCCGACACTACCGGTCTACGCTGTTGGGGTTCGTCACTACTTCTCATCTATGAAGGTGATCAAAGTTACGGCCCACCCAGTGCTGATGTGCGTCTCATCGACTTTGCACATTGCCAAATGAGCTCTTCTCTCGATACACCTGACGAAGGAATGTTGCTTGGGCTTACCAATATCGATCACTTTTTGAGTAACATTGCTTCTCGAAAGCCCACAGATGAGGAAACGGGAGCAATTACACCTACATGTACGACAGTGAGACAACCACTGACAGCCTAACAATTCCAATCGGGAAGCAAAGCAAGTGTGTGCGAGTCCCGAAACTATCTTCAATAAGATCATCGCGGCCCTTTCGGGCTTTCGATTGAATATGCTAACTACCTACCTGAAATTGCTTTGCTGCTTTGCCATGACTCGATACTCGTTTGCTTCCTCTGGTCTGCCTAGCGTGGTGAGTAATTGCGCGCATTTCTCCAGTAGGATGCAACGTTCTTCTACACTTTCAGTCACATTGAGTGATTGAGTATATTGTCGAAGTGCATCCTCCGCACAATTCTGGGCGGCTAACACGTCTGCCAGTGTTTTTCGTGTGAGGAAGGAGTCTTGACATGATAGTGAACGTCGCAATAGCTTTTCTGCACTTTCAAGGCGGTCCACTGCCACAAATGCATTACTTAGTTCACGCAGTAGGGCCGGACTGCTGAGATTAAGTCGCAATGCTTGCGAAACAAACTGTTGAGCATCTTTTTCATCGCGAACACCCACAGAAGGGTGGGTCGTGAGAGCATGAAGCGCAAGATATCCCCATACATCAGGGTTCGAAGCGTCCAATCTATTGGCCTCCGCCAAAGCCATCTGCGCTCGTTCCCATTTTTCAAGTCGTAGGCAAGCAATTCCTACGCCTAGCCAGCATGAAGCTACACAAAAATCGTCACACGCTAGCAGGAAAGTTGTTTCAGCGGTCTCAAACTGTGACGAGTGAAGAAGTGCTAGACCGAGCCGCAAGTATAGTCCTAGTCTCAACGCCTCGATGTTCAGCGCTCCACGATGCTCAAGCGCGCGCTGCAGACACTCTATTGCTGTTTTGTTTTGAGAATCTTGTTGAAGATATACCTTCCCGAGGCAAAACCACGCAATTGGATGCGATGCATCGATTTCTAAAGCTTCTTGCAGCAATTTGATCGCCCGATCACTTCCAGTTTCTTCATTAGAATCACCTTCTCGCGCACACAACTCGGCTTCCATTACTCGTTTCATGACTCGTAACTCACTGCTAATTACATCGCGAGATTTCAAGTGACTGTCGGCCAGTTGTAATGCTCGTTGCGTGACCCTCCACAACTTGCACTCGTAGGCATACTCGGCTAGAAATATCCAAACAGCGCTCACACATGTGGCATCTTTACACTTGCTGTTGACAGTACTGTTCTGAAGTATTTGCTGTGCTTTAAGCAGCTCGAACAGCGTTAAATTTCCAGTCGGATCTTTCCCCTCAAACTGTGAAAAGAAAAAAGCAAGAAGAGCATGAGCCAATGCACTCTGTTTGACGATATCTGTAGGACCTGTTTGTACACCGACTTTGGCCTCAATCACAGCATTCCTCACTAATGGCTCAGTCCTTGCAAAGTCGCAAAGCTCACATTGAACAGCCACCAGCGTGACCAAAGCTTGAATAGCATGCCCATTAATGCGTAAACACTGCTTCAAAGCTGCCCCTGCCTTTTCGAGTTTTGCCTGAGCAATGCAAAATCGAGCGTAGTCATACCAAACACTCATTAATAATTGGGGCGTGGAGCCTGAATCCACGTCAGCAAGCTTTTGGCTTTTCGGATGCGTTTGAATGTGAGGTGCATGCTGTTCCGCATAGGCAATACGGTCCAAATGCAGCATTTCGCTTTTCTCAAAGTCACCACTAACTTCGTTCTCCATAGTTTTTAGGCGCAAAACCTCTAGCACGGACGCAATTTCCTTTAGTGTTGGTCGCCCCTCAGCCGCCGCGTGGGCCTTCTCCAACAGCGAGTTAGAGTCAGCATAAAAGGTTTCATGCAGAATTGCATTCACTTCACGCATGAGAAGTGTGTATAATTGGCCAAACTGCTCCTTCTTCTTATCCTCCACTACTTTATCATCCAGTTGAGCTTGTCCTTCATTTTCATTTCCTTCAGCTCCAACATCACTATGAGCGAAGACTTCCCGGATGATAGACACGATTCGCTTCTTGAGGGATTCTTTAAATGAGTGATATACACCCTGGGTATTTAACCGGTAGATAAGTGTCTGCTTCTTATCGTCACGTAGGGCGGGGGCATCGGCCGCATAGTCGTCTATCCCTTGCTTTTTGTCTCCGTTGTTGCGGAACACATCGTCATATTCGCGCAAAAGGCTCAGCACAACAAGGCGAATTTCTGTACGCAAGTCCCCATATACGTCACGACGTTCCTCACTCTCAGCATTTAAGTCACGCGGAGGAATGAGTTCCAGGATCGTTTTTGACGGAGATTCCAGTAGTTGAGATGGCTGCAAAACCAGCGGTGTAAAAAGTATCTCTGCAGCAATTTCGAAATGTGTACTGGTAGTCATCGCTGATTCGGTAAGTAATGCGGCTTGCTGCACAGTTGTTTCGTAGTCTGCTATAGCAGCCTGAAATTTCTTTTTCTCGTCGTTCGATGCAGCGGTTGCTAGTTCTTGGTCCAAAAAGGCTCGTGAAACGGGTGACATTGTCCGTAGTGGCGCCTTTGGCAAAATTTTCTGGGTACCAGGCGAGAGAAGTTCATGCAGATACAGGCAAAATTCAGCCGAAATGACATCTACTGCCTTACCATTCAAGTTTTCAGTTGGGCATCGTCGTAATGTTCCACCCACGTGCTTTTCTACCGTAAGAAATTCAATTAAACATTCAACAGAGCTCTAGGCAGCAAATGACCTGTTAGTTCACTGGTAGTGGAAGTCAGACAGACAGAAATTTTCTTACCTTAAAAAAAAGCACTGAAACTACAGTCGTTGGTGGAAATCGGACGCTCCACTCTCCTGACAAAGTAGAAACCGGAGAAGCTGGTCGTCCCTCTAGCGGCTCACCTGTTTCCAGTGATTGAACAGCCTCATCCAACTTGGCCTTCTCTGACTCTCCGACTGTAGGTTCAAAATGCAATTTCCCTCCCTTCAGTTTCGTAATATTAAATGAACACGGCAACGCCGTTCCATTGTCCCCACCACCGCCATCCGTCTTCCCTAGACGTGGCAAAGCGATCTCCAGCTCATAACATGCAGTATTCTGCTCCACGGACGCGCAAAAATGAAGTGCTTCATCATTTTTCATGCAGCTTGGAACTGTCCACTCAACTGGCAGATTCAACACACGAGGCGCTTGCAGCTCCAGCACCCTCGCGCCTAGCATAAAATCAGCCAGAGCTACGTCACATTGAACCTCAAGCTCCACCACAAACGTCTCTTCTGGTGAGGTAAACTCTATTTCCTGTCTTCCCTTCTTCCCTAAGAGTGAGTTTCTCAACGGCACCAGCATCTTGCTCAGTAGAACGTCCGTCGCTCGAGCTCTAGACTTGCCACTGTAGAGTGACAACGTCAGCTGCGTCTGCACCAATTCCTGCATAGCATCGGTCGTGAGTGGCACAGCCCTCGAGTTTTGGTTGTAGTCTAGCTGCAGCGTTTGTCCGTTGCTCTGGTCTGAGATCACCAGACTCTCAGACATCATATTGTCGTCCTCTCCAGAGAACCAGACACTCTCGAGAGGCCGCTCGGGAGGCAGTACGAGCTGCACGAAGACCCAGATCTGCCGTTCGGTTGTGTCTGCATTGACACTGTCAGACCGCCATGTCAGCGAGTGCAACAAGACAGTGAAAGCCCCGCTCGTCGACGCCGCGCTCGTCTCCATGGGCTCCGGTTCCGCACTGAAAAGGCTGAAAAGGCGCCGCTTCAACTACAATGTAGATGGTGTAACACACACCAAATTGATCATCACTCTAGTATCCAAGAGATGCTACGTGCGCTACGCAAAGGAGGTGGCCGTGCGCGCCCTGTGACGTCGAGACTGTCGCGATGGAAGAGCGAGGAGGCATCTCCACCAGTCCAGAAACTTAGTGACGACATTCGACGCTCGCAAGAGGAGACACGCCGCGTGTTGCTGCTAATCCGCACCTTCAAACAGGTTTGATCACGATCTTGAGTCTATTAGTCGCATACACTCTGACTTATGCTGGTCTTGTGACTGTAGTATGGACATTACGTAGCTCAGATCGACCCCTTGCAGAAACGTAGGCGTTGAAACGGGTTGATGGTCCTAGAGGGAAAATTCATTGTAGCTGCTATTGCAGGGGAAAAGCTGCCGGAGCTGGAGCGGTGGATTAACGGGGATCGGTGGGTAGAGACGCCTTTCTTCGACGAGTTCAATCTGCGCAGTCTCGCGTCCAAGAATCTGCTAGAGCTCACGACGCACGGTGCGGCACGTTGCAAGATCTGTTAAGGCTATCAAGCTGATCGGGTGATGGTGTGCAGGTTTCACTGTAAGTGATTTGGACCGCGAGTTTTTCATCGGCCAAGATCTCTCCATTGGTCCCGTGGCGACACTCAGAGAGGTGCGAGGTGGATTAAATGACAATACGATATAGTTCTGACGAGGCTGTGGTTTAGATTGTGACGGAGCTACGAGAGCTCTTCTGTGGACACATTGGCCTGGAGTATCAGCATCTGCGTAATAGGGATGCTGCACTTTGGATCCGCGAGCGCCTTGAAAAGTACAAGGTGAGAGTTATAGCAATGTGTTGTGCATAGAGATAGATTTCCGAACCTCTTCGTGCGCTATGCTGTTCAAATTATTATAGGAAAACCAATTCAGCGATGAAGAGAAAGTGGACATGCTGCGCCAAATGGTGCAGGCAGAATTATTCGAGCGCTTTCTTGGACGGCGCTTCTCCGGAGCAAAACGTTTTTCTATTGAAGGCGGGGAGAGCTTAATTCCTGGTCTTTGTGAACTACTGGGAAATGCCAGTGATCATGGTGTCGAGGTCGTCCAGATGGGAATGGCTCATCGTGGCCGTTTGAACGTCCTGGCAAATGTCTTGCAGCGACCGCTGCGATCCATTATTTCCCAATTCCAGCCCTATCTGCCTGATGAACCCGATTATCCAAACAATTCCGACGATGTCCGGTACCACTTAGGAACATCATCGGTTATTGAAATGCGCAATGGGAAACATCTCGAAGTCAACTTGGCTGCGAACCCATCGCACCTAGAAGCGGTGAACCCGGTTGTACTCGGCCAAGCCCGAGCGTGTCAAACTCAGTTGGGAGATGATGGCAGCCGGGTAATGCCCATTTTGATCCATGGTGATGCTTCAATGTTCCAGGGATCGGTCCGTGAGGCATTGGGGTTTAGTTCACTGGAGGACTTTCGAACGGGAGGAACGATTCACGTGATTATCAACAATCAAATTGGCTTCACAACACTGCCCAAGAATGCAGATTCTGCCGTATATTGCACGTACGTTGCACGTTGTAGGGATAGGATGATTGTGATAGCTACTTCTGACGATGAATTATTATTGCGTGTTCAGTGATGTTGCCAAGGTTTCTCGTAGCCCAATCTTCCACGTAAATGCCGATGATCCGGAGGCAGTAGCGAAGGTGATGAGAATTGCAGTTGAATACCGCCAGACATTTCATTGCGATGTTACTGTCGATTTGGTATGCTACCGTCGACACGGTCACAACGAACAAGATTCGCCAGAGATTACAGCCCCAGTCATGTATCACTTCATCAACAAGCACCCCACAGTCATCAAATTGTATTCACAAAAATTAACAAGCGAGGGTGTCTTGTCACCTAAAGACTACATCAAGATGTGCTCTACATTTGAGAACCATCTTGCTTCAGAGTATTACCATTCACGCGAAATTCACTCAGGATGGGACAATCCTGGTGATACATCGTGGAAGACTGAGTGGTATGGTGACAGTAAAAATCCTAACTTGGAGGCCTCAAACAGTATTTCAAGTGACGCAGCGGACAAGCAGATCTACGATCGATCAACAGGTGTCGACCAGAAGTTTTTAGAAAAGGTAGGTAGTCAACTGTTCCGGATCCCACAAGGGTTTTCAGCGCATCGCAAGGTTGAAGCTGTTATGAACAACCGCTTACGCGCAGTTGAGACCGGTGCTAGAGTTGACTGGGCAACGGCAGAAATGCTCGCGCTTGGTTGCCTTCTGGTGGAAGGAGTTGATGTACGACTTAGCGGACAAGATTGCGAGCGTGGCACCTTCAATCAACGCCACGCTGTACTCTACGACCAATTTGAAGCTTTGTCGGGGCGCAACTCGTCGTACACCCCTCTCAACGACCTTGATGTAGAAGGAATTAGAAACACACTGCAAATGACTGGATTGGAAAACGCGCGGCGTGGACGCTTTGATGTGGTCAATAGCCCGCTAAGTGAAGAAGGAGTGCTTGGATTTGAGTATGGTTACTCCTTGCAGACCCCCATGGGTCTGACCATTTGGGAAGCCCAATTCGGCGACTTCGCAAATGGTGCTCAGACAATGATTGACACCTTCATCACTACCGGTGAGCAGAAATGGCAACGTCAGTCGGGTATCGTACTCAATTTACCGCATGGTTTTGAAGGTCAAGGGCCAGAGCATAGCAGCGCACGGATCGAGCGCTTTCTCCAGTTAGTTAACGAAGACAGTGACGAGTTCACAACTGAGCAAGATGTTGATGCTGCAATTACGCGGACGAACGTCCAGGTTGTGATTCCATCCACCCCGGCTCAGTACTTCCACGCCCTACGCAGACAAGTATCCTCCAGCTATCGCAAGCCGCTGGTCATGTTCACCCCCAAGTCGCTGCTACACCACCGCCCATGCAACTCGGACTTGGCTGACTTGACTTTAGGAACATCATTCCAACGCTTGCTCCCACCACACCCTGACGACCAAGTTACAATGGTGAACGATGATGAGGTAAGAACTACTGTATTTTTTACCAATGTGACTATTGATGTGGTTACTAAGCTATCCTATTTTCCTGGTGTAGATCCGCAAATTAATAATTTGTTGTGGTAAGATCTACTTTCCTGTGCGTCATGGCATGCGGAGTCGTGGGGTTCGAGACATTGCTACAGCTCGTGTCGAGCAATTGGCTCCGTTCCCTTTCCACGAAGTGGCAGATACTATCGCCCGTTACCCTAAGGCGGAGATTGTTTGGGTCCAGGAAGAGCCAAAAAACATGGGTGCGTACAGTCACGTGCTCCCTCGGTTGCTGGCAGTGCTAAAGCATCTGGACGACCCTCGCAAGTTTTCTTACATTGGGCGTCCTCCATCTGCTTCACCTGCAACCGGACAATACGAAGTCCACGTTCATGAGATGAAGATGATCGTCGATGAAGCACTTGCATGAAAAATAATACTGCAGTTGCAAAACGAGATGTAGTTTTTTGCCTAGATTAAGTACTCCGGCGATTGCTTGTAACAACGATGCCTTTCTTCACCGTGTCGCTCGGGTCGAGACCTTCAAATCATAACCCGCTATCACACCCCAATCCTTCGCTTCTCTCGACACCTGTCATGGTAAACGTTTGGTGCGTTGGTGTACTACTCGTAGCATTCGCAGCGTCAAGTGGAAACGCAGAAGTCTCGACCACTGATGTTGACACCTGTAGACAACATTCTCGATTTCAAAGGAATCCCCGTCATCATCGACCACCTCATTGTTTAAAGCGATAACAGACGAGGAGAGCGACAATGGAGATCAACTAGCCATCGACAGCTCTAAGCTATTTATCTCCCGCCCGACTTCCTTGATCAAACAGCAACGCCTCATTACGAAACTTATTGAGCACACCCGTGAGGAGGGTTTTGTACCGTCAACTACCGATCCACGCTGGAAGATTCCCATTCAAGGAGGTATGAATGGGGAGGCGATCTTCGCACAGTTTGGACTTCAACTAGTACCCACACCAGCCACCGGAAATTGTCAATACTACGCAGTAGCGATGTCTCTACTTGACTTGCGCTTCAACACGCCGCGACACATTCAGACTTTGGAGCAAGTGAGCCAATACTTGAAAGAGGGCATCGCGGAGGCGAGTCGTCATGGTTACGAAGTGGAATTTCCGCATGATATCCGACAAACCATTTTGGTGAGCACTCAACTAGATGTCGACGTACAGGAACTTATGATACCCGAGTCAGAGGAGGAGTCGGATCTGCTGTTTCGAGAGTACATTCGCGAAATTGCACAGTCGCAATCGACAATATCCGCGTATTTGCCGATGGAGCTTTGGGGCACAGAGGTTACCCTTCGAATGATGGCAAAGCTCCTACAGCAACCGATTTTCGTGATCATTGCGCCTTACGGTTTGCAAACCACCATCAACTATCAAGTCTACAAACCTGAACGGGTAAATAAGTATGGGCATGAACTCGACTCGGCGGAAGCGTATTATTTCGCGAGTTCTGTTCCTGAAGAGTGGTTTACTCTGCTTCAGGACGAAGTTAGTTCCCTGGCCAATCCGCCTATCATCCTTTTGTTCCAGAACTTCCACTACAACAGAGTGCAGTTTGTCGAACTTCCTGCAGCAAAAGGCGGAAGCAACGAATTCAGACACTAATTCAAACACTAGAAGAACGTCACTTTGCTCGATCCCAAGAAGCGATCACTGACCCGCTTCTGCTTCAACGTGAGAGTACACGATGGGGGCATATAGATTTAGCATTCAAATAGCGTGTTCATTTTCTTTTGCGTGTTCCTTGTTAGTAAGTCAGCGGCTGTTTCCTAGGACCTCCAGTTACGTAGACTGTCGAGCCATCCAAGTTGCTTGCAGCACATCGGAAGCGTATGTAGAACTTGTACACTGCAAGGTGCACTGCAAGGGAATGAAAATATCATTCACTTGCGGACAGGACATGCAATCGTTTCGATAGTCTTTTGTTTCACCAGATGCCCCAAGTACCGAAGCTTCAGCGGTCCGATGAAGACATAGAGCCTCAGGCACCTCAATGTACAACGCAGGCTCAGTTCCCGCCGCTAGTACTAAGTTAATACTTAACTCCTTTTGAATCGTTTTAGTAAACCTTTGAACGTGGTAACGTGACCCCAACATGGAACTGAGGGGATTCGATTCGCCTCACTCCATTATGCATTCGCGCCAAGCAGGAGATACGGTCTCCATTCAAATCGCAGAAACTAGGCGCTCGTACAGGTTCATCCCCATCTTCGACCTGCTTGATTGCAACTTCCAACGTAATAGGCAACGCCGGGCGTCCAATCCTGATCCCTTCGCCTGCTGGAGCAGTTCGTCTCACTTCCGAATTTGCCTCGCATTCCCAGCTTCGCTTGTTCTCAAGAACCTCCTCATTCATCATGGTTAACGTCTGGTATGCCGGTACCCTCTTGGCCCTTGCAACTGCTAGCGTCCATGCGGATGTCTGCGGAGACGCCTCCGTCACCACCACAGACACCATTACCCAGTCGGCAACTCCGACGACCTCGACCGTCTCCTCGGAATGGAAGCTCAGCTCTCTGAAGCACCCCACTATCACTGGCCACCGCGGTGCACCGGGTTACTTGCCTGACCACACTATTCAGGGCTACACACTCGCCATTGAAGTCGGCGTCGATGTCATTGAGCCTGATCTCGTGAGTACCAAAGACGGCGTACTTGTCGTCCGTCACGAACCTTACATCGACGGCACCACCAACGTCGCCGACCATCCCGAATTCGCTGACCGCCTCAGCAACAAGACGCTCGACGGTGTCCGCTTTGAGGGCTATTTCGTCAGTGACTTCACTCTCGCGGAGATCAAGACACTGCGTGCTGTGCAACCACTGTCCGAACGTGATCAGAGCTACAACGGACTGTACGAGATCCCGACGTTCGAGGAGGTCATCCAGCTCGCCCAGAACAAATCTGCTGAGTACAACCGCACCATCGCCATCTACCCGGAGGTGAAACACTCGAGCTTCCACAAGGCACTTGGACTACCCATCGAGAACACCATGCTCGAACTGTTGACCAAGTACGGATGGAACCACGCCGACGCGCCTGTGTTCATTCAGTCCTTCGAGACCGAAAACCTCCGCGAGCTCAACCAGGTCACGAATCTCACTCTCGTGCAGCTCATCGACGGCTTTGGTAGCAATCCGACCACGGGTGAGGTGGTCTTCGTCGCGCCGTCCGACCGGCCGTATGACTGGACGCTGGCCAACCGTACGGACTACTTCGGCTACCTCACCACGCCGGCTGGTCTTGCAGAGGTGGCCACGTACGCCGACATCATTTCACCCTGGAAGCGGTACCTGCTCAAGGCCATCGCCGTCGAGATTGACGAGAACGGCAACATCGCGGACTCGAACGGGGACGGTACGATTTCGGACGCCGACTACACCATCTTTGAGGACTCGAACATCATCGCGGACGCACATGCCGCTGGTCTCAAGGTGCACACGTGGACGATGCGTGACGAGAACTACCGTCTGGCCGTCAATTACTCTGGAAACGCGACGCTGGAGTACTTACAGCTATTCGACATGGGCGTGGACGGGCTTTTCAGTGACAACTGCAAGACGGCGGTACCCGCTCGTGATGCGTGGCTAGCCCAGCAGTAGATGATCTATAAAGTAGCGTAATTCTCGCAGCTATTAGCTTTACCACTCCACTGAGAATGGTAGGAATTGTGTAATGGCAAAACAGTGTGCTTATTCATTCAAAAGTCTCAAGCACCGCGTTGGTGATTGGAATTGCAGCAGCTACACACAAAATTGCTGGTGCCTGCGAATTACATCTCCAAGTACAGCTTCCGGTAAAGCGATTCTTGCTCATGACGCGCCTCCAGGTATGCTGCGTGGGCTGTGGCATCGGGGTGTGAGTACTCCAGACGTGTTGTTTTCTCTGGGAATGACCCCGACTCTTTGAGGGAGTGAAAGCCCAAGTACGTGCCGACGAGCACTGCAAGACCTCGCGAAGTGGTTTCTGTTGCGCTAGCCTCGAGGATCAGCTTCTTCCCCAAGCAATCGGCGATCATCTGACGCCAAACTCGTGACGACGTGAGCGCAGTCCCGCTTACAACAACAGTTGCATCCAGGTCAGCAGAAAACGCTAGCATGCGTGGACGGGCACAACATTAGAAAATGAGTCGAGGATGACTACACCATATCCCCAAAGTAGCGCTGACGTACCAAGAAGAGAGAACAGCATACCAATACGAAGGGCAATTGACTCCATGCCAGCACGCAGAAATTCGATGGGTGTTGTCCACTTGTTGATGCCGCTGATAGTGCAGGTCGCATTTTCCAGCCATCCCGGTGCGCGCTCGCCACTCAAGAACGGTAGAACAATGAGACCGTGTTTTGTCGGAGCAAGTTTCTCTAGTTGCGACGTTATGTCTGCACAAAGGAACGACCAAGTGAGCAATCATGCAAGAACTTCGACTGCAAACATTCAATGGCACTACCTTCATCACTGAGGCGAAGTGACTCGCGGAAAAACTTGTATACTGATCCACCATCGCTGAGCGCTCCACCGAGAAGGACATGGTCTTTGCTAATGCGGTAGCACCACAAACCCTTAGGAACCTTGGCACTTTTCATGGCATCCGCGCTCAGCACGACACGAAGTGCAGCGCTGGTACCGATGGTCACTGCGATCCTCCTGAGAAACACATTACGCAAGTGAGCACACGATCACATCCTCCCACAGTTGTCACCACTTACGATGCATCAATGCATTTAGATCCGATGTTGGCTGCAGCGCCATCCGATACACCAAGGAAGAATGGCACATTTTCCAACTCGGGCCATCGCCTTGCGAAAGTCGCGTTGAGTCCCGAGAAAGGGACAGAAGAATCTGCGAGTGGAGGCATCTTGGAGCTATCCATACCAACCAGTTCCAGCAGTCTTGAGTCCCATTCACTACGTCTGAAATCGAGCAGTCCCATCCATGATGCCTCCGAGAAACTGATCGGCAGATAACCATTCTGCTGTGATGCAGTGGTCCACTTGCCGATCAAGTAGCCCGAAATACTCTGCCACTTCACGACACGCTCCACCGTTGCTTGCTCTTCCTCATGAAGACGCAGGAACGTGGCAGGTGCATACGCCAGGTGGATCACCGTTCCTGATACAACATCAAAGACGTCAGCCCGAGAAAACACAACAACACACCTTAGAGACCTCTGCACCTGTCCGGTTGTGAGCTTCTTCCAGTTCCCCACGAGCGGACAGTCGCTGCTGCAGCTCCTTTGCCCATTCGGCCGTCGCCTTCCTCCTCCCCGCATACTACACAAGAATTGTCACTCAATTAACGCAGTAGAAACTAAAATATTGGGCCTTACCGTATACACGGGTGTGACCAGGTTTCCCTTGGTGTCAATGCCTAGCACATTCATAGCGAAGGTGCTGAAACCCACGCCCACGAGCTTCTGAGCGAGGTCTGTGAAGCGGAGGAAGGCCATTGTGCGGTCCAGAACCTGCTCTACTGTAGCTGCGATCTTGCCACCGTCCGCCTCTCCATGGACGTCGATGGAGTTTATATGCTGCTGCTGTAGTGACCCGTTGATAAGGACCCACTGCGCCTTGGACACGAGCGCGAAGCAACTGGCGCGGATCGACGAGCTCCCCACGTCCACGACGATGACCACGGGTAATCCTCGGTATTGCTGCGGCTGCGCAAGCCCACGGAGATATTCTGCGTGCTGTAGACGCTGCTGGCGAGAGCGGTAGATCCACGCGGCGGAGATCGCTGCCACCAGCGGCAGGAAGAGCTTCATGGTCCGGATGATTTCACTAATTGATTGTAGCAAAATCCCTGTTAAGTCGCTTCTTCAAGTTGGCTCTTTTCGTACTTTCGTGAATTTTCGATTGTGGCCTCACATTTAACGACAGTGAAGATGCTGAGCTATCGAGCTGCGAGTTTGTTGTCGACACCGCTGCGCCGCGCTTTCCACGCGTCTGCAGGCCGCCAGGCCATCCAGACGGTCAACGTGCCGTCCATGGGCGACTCCATCAGCGAAGGAACGCTGGTCGAGATCGTCAAGAAGGCGGGGGACGCTGTCCACGCCGATGAAGTGGTGCTCGTGCTAGAAACCGACAAGGTACGGCAGATCTCTCTCTCTCTCACTCTCTCTCACTGTAGCATGGACACTCTGACCAATTGACTGCTATCAGGTGAGCGTGGATGTGACAAGCCCCGTGGCCGGCACAGTCGTTGAGGTGTTGGCTCAGCTGGAGGAGAACGTCGAGGTGGGCAAGCCGCTCTTCACGCTGGACGACGCACTGGCCCCCAGCGGCTCCAGCAAACCCACACAGACTTCGACGGAGACATCGTCAGAGGCGGATCCTGCTGCTGTTGCTGCTACTTCATCGTCCGGACACCGCGTGCCACTCATCAAGTTCCTGGGAAAGCGCTCGTTGCTGCCTCAGAAGCCGTCGCCGCTGTCGAAACCTCTGGGTCTCAACCTGCCACCGCCGCCGCTCCGCGCCGTGCCCGTACAGCCGTCCAGTGCTGATGTTCTGCCGTTTAGCAGCGCTAAGCGCTTGCCTCTGTCACCTGCAGAAGTGGAATCGATCAACTCGGGTCTCGCGTTCCTGTAAACTTGTAACATGCGAGAGACCGTAGACAGATCTTGGATTGACGTGGTGTCGATTACAAGGAGGATGTGAGAGACACTGCTAGTCCTGGCATTCGAACAGAACTTAGACGGAACATGAGAGGAAGTTAGTCCATTCAAGAGCAAAATACATGAAAATCGCATGCATACAATAGATAAAGTGAGTCATGTCTGCTCTTCTAACCAGCATCATTAAACGGAGACGACTGCAGCCGTGCCGAAGAGTTCGTGTTGTGGACACACGCCGCCACCAATGGCCCATTCGTTGCAGCCTGGAACGGTGCACTTCTTTCCGCCACCGTGGCCCTTGCAGTAACCACCACCGCGGTTCGTCTTCATGCAGCCCTCCGTTTTACAGCGTCCTCCACCGCCATGACGAATACAGTGGCCACCGCTGTTTGCCTTACGTGTACATTCCGGAAAGCTACAAGGTTTGGTCCCGCCGTGCGCCTTGCACAGTCCACGAACCTGTCCTAGACGCTCGCAGCCAGCTACTGTGCATCGCGGTTTTCCACCGTGCGCACAACATCGTCCGAAGCGAATCTACAAAAGTCCAAACATCCATATCGTCAGCGAAATCTCTACAATGAAGTGTAATGAACCTCGTACCTGTTTCTTGGTGCAGTCTGGGAAGCTACAGGTGAATCCACCACCGTGTGCAAGGCAGTATCCTCCTCCTTGGTCATGTTTGTCGCACCCACGACGCGAGCAGCGCTTACCCGTACCTCCATGTTCCTTACATCGACCACCGTTAAGTGCCCAATTGCGACAGCCTTCTGCTTGGCAACGTCTCCCGCCTCCATGCAACTTACAACGGCCACCACCAACACACGGCGTGGTGCATCCGTCCACGTAGCATTTCTTGCCGCCACCATGGGCTGCACAGAGCCCACCGCCCTTGTCTTTCTTGCTGCATCCCTGCACTTTGCAGAAGTAGCCGCCACCATGTGCCTTGCACTTGCCCTGGCCTCGATCATATTTCTCACATCCTTCCACCTGGCAGCGTGCCCGTCCACCATGACCACTACACAGTCCATAGCGAATAGCCTTCTTGGTGCAGCCATTCATGGTGCAATTTCGCCCTCCTCCATGAGCAAGACAGAACCCTTGTCCAGCGTCGTATTTGTCGCACTTCTTGATAGAACACTTGCGTCCTCCTCCATGAGCACAACACAGAGCAGAGGTACCCAAGGCCACACGCGTGCAGCCTGTAACTCCACAGCGTTTGGAACCTCCATGGTCTGGACATGTGCGCAAATTGAAGAAGGCACAGAACGGAGTCTGACAGCGATAACCTCCGCCGTGGGCGATGCAGAGTCCTCCCGCCTGAGCGAACTTGGGGCAGTTCTCGAAGCGACATTGATAGCCACGTCGGTCTTCTACAAACTTGTCCTGCCTCGGGTCCTCAGCATCTGTGGCGGCCTCACGATGATGCGGTTCGACGCTTTCTGTTGCCTCTTGAACGTCTTCCGACTGTGTGTCTGTCACTTCGCGAGGTGGCTGCTCTGCATTTGCTGCGTCTTCCTCGTCGCCTCGCGCCAGCAGCGGCATGGCAAAGGACGGCGGTAGATCTGATCCATCCATACCTTCGTCATCGAATCGATCCGCTCCATCGAACAGCGCAGCCGACGCCGTCGCCACCTCCCGCTCTTCCTCCTCAGCCTCCATGTATTCAAATTTTGAGTTAAACTGAGAGGGTTTTCGTATTTACTCGGAGGATTAAGCTCCTATTTGAGTTAATTACATTAATTCATCAGCAGCGATCATGACGGGAATGACCAGGTACGTTCATCGTTGCTGCGTGCCGTCGCATGTCCTAATGTCTGTTGTTACGCTCAGAGTTGTGATTATCCAGGACGTGAACATCACACAGAAGTACCAGGAATTGCTGCGGAAGCTGGAGACGATGGGCGGCGAGAAGATTGGGCGTCATGTGGTGCATTGTCGTCTCTTCAACCGCAAGACGCTCACAGGTAACGAGGTGGCAGGGCTTACAGTCGCAGAAGCTGGAGACTAAGAGACTGTCATTGCTGCAGACGGCTACATCAACCAGCGCATGTTCATGCTCCGGATGTCGCAGAACGACGACTTGGTGTACGCTGTCCTGGCCAACGAGAAAGCGCACGGCTTGGTGCCCAGCGACAACGGAGTGGAGGGGCTCATGGAGGACTGCTCACTGCTGGAGTGCGGTCTGGATGGAGCTAATATCCTGCAGCAGGTGGAGATCTACGCCTTCAAGTCAGACGGACAGTTTGAGGTACTGGAAATTGATCAGGAGCTTTGGTTGGAAAGACTGACACGTTTGTTCTTGGTGCAGGGCACGCAGTACGTGGTGGGGGACTTTGTCGTGAGCGTGTGCACGTTCATGTCCCGCAACAATCTGCCACGAGGCCTCATCATCGAGGTGCAGTATTCACCGTGCTATACAGTCTCCCACGTGGACATGCTCATTGACGAGTTCCTGAGCAATTTTGCCTCTCATGATCACCTGCGGAAACCTGTGGAAAATATGCCAGCATTGTTTGAGAAAGTAGGGCTGCCGAACAGCGAGTACAGCCTCAAGCACACGGCATTGCAGTATGTTGCCGCCTTCAACATCCTGCGCAAGTTCGAAAAGTAGGAAATGGAACAGGTCGAGGGGAATAAAGAAATCTTGCACCATGTACACGGTGTGTAGCTGCGTAGCTGTTTCTTTGAGAACAACCATCGCTATCGAGACGACAATTTCACACAGAAAACAAATGCATTTGTGCAAGTCGGCCCTACCAACACGGCTACTCCTCCTCCTATCATTCTAAGTGGAAGCGCTGGGGGAGGCGCTCGGGATGGCACTGCCGCCTAGCGAGGCCAGTGGGCTAGCACTCGACGCGCCAGGGGCCGCACCCAGGCACGTGCGAGCTACGTCGTCGAACACTTCCTTGATTTCACTCGAGCACTCGAGGTAGTCCTGCTCCCAGAACTTGTAGCTCTTGTTGCGGATCAGCTCGATGAACGTCACAAGTAGACCCCATGGGTGCGGGCGGTTGGCGATGAGACGCTCGATCAGGACGCGAGTGATTTGCTCCTTGACCATCTTGTTGCTCGAGTATGAGAACAGGTACAGGATGACACAGCTGAAGTAGTGCGTGTGGCTGTTCGGGAACCTCAGGTGGTTCGCCAGTGAGCTGAAGTACCAATAACGACCTTCCGTGTCCAGCTCGTCCGCCAGGTAGCGGAACACGTCCATAGCCGCAGTCTGCTCGAATTTGCTGGTCGTACTAGAAGCACCGGACTTGGCATCTGCTCCAGTTGGCGCCGATGGCGCGTTCGTAGGCGTCGATCCACCATTAGCCATATCGGCAATGCCCTCCTTACCCAGGTACAGCACCAGCGCATTGAGAGCGGGCAAGGCATACTTGCAAGACGTCGGGTCGCGCTCCAGTTGGGCAGCAGGGCGCATTAGCTTCGAAATGAGATCCGCAGGGAACACCGACGCACGGTTTGCGGTCGCGTGGAGGAACTCATCGACATATTCCTTAATGCCATTGTGTGTGAGCGCGGCTGCCCATGCAGGCATAAGCCGCGGGGCTACGCTCACTTCAGGAAGTTGGGCGACCTGAAGTCCCAGTGTGAGCGGGTCAGGCAGACGCATGGAGCGAGAGAACGCTGACAGGATCACGTTACGCAGTTGTACACAAGCTGCCGGTAGCACATCACAGAAGCTCGTGTAGAAGTCACTCAGGAAGTCCGGGTAGTCGTGAAGCAGCACCAGAATAATGCGTACCACACCCTTGTAGAGACCACCAATAGAATCAGGTAGCGGCACGGCCGAGTTGGCATGACGTAGAAATGGCTCCATGAACACTAGTAGGTTCATGAGCAGGCGGTGCAGAATCTGCCAGCCACGTTGCTGCTTGGCACGCAGCAGCAGTGGCATGAAGCAGCGGTGCGAGATCAGTTCTGTCCAAGCAAAAACAAAACCCGGTAGTCCAAGCGGCTGCAAAGTGTTGTACGCACTTGCAAATGTGTTGAGCACTTGGAGGTGAATAGCATCTAGTGCCGGTTCCTGGGCTGTCAACTCCTTCATGAGGTTCACGAACATGCGGAAAAACACACGCTGATCAAACGGAGCCTTCTTCTTGCGCGACAGGTCATGGGCCGCAACCAACACGTTTGCAATCGCACCTACAGCATGATTCAAAACCTGTAACTTCGCAGCTGGCGCGGGATCAAGGTACTTTACGAGCAGTGCCATCAGGTGTGTGAGCGCGTCCAGCACCGCGTAATTCAACGGGACCTTCGCACCTGCCTTAAGCGCGGCAGGGTCGCTCGCAGCAAAGGAGCTCTTTAGGCATGCATCCACGCACAGCTCCGTGCCAAACTTGAAAAACAGTGATACACTTTCATCGTCTGCAAGCAATCCATATTGCTTCAGCATCTGAAGGTACTGTGCATGCATCTTCGAGTTACCAGTAGGCTCCTTGTATATGGCGATCCAGTGCTCCAGCGCATTGCTCACTGTATGCCGGAAAGCAGCGTGTTCCTGCACAAGAGGCCGTTCTCCGGTAGTCTTCGAAGCTCCGCTACCGATTGCACCCATGGTCTTCTGCGGTGCTGGCGGTGCCGGGCGATTCTGCAACTTTTGTACACGCGCTTGCTCCAGCAGCGCGGCAAGAATCTGCACATTCTTGTTTGCAGTGGCACCTCCATGGCGTTCCACAATACGAGCAAGTGCTTCCAGAGTGTTCGGCAGCTGAGTGGCGACACCAACATGATCCATCATTAAGCACTGGCGGACAACGTGAACTGCAAACTCGATGGCCACGCTATTGCGCTCCATGTTACGCGCCAGATACACGTCAAATTCGCTGGCATCCACCACTTTGTAGCGGATGAGAGCCACAATGATTTCGCAGTGCAACTTCAGCTTGTCGTCCACTGATGCACGCAGCACCCAGCCCACAATTTCTTTTCGAAGTTTCTCACAGCTAGCAGTCAGTGCCTCCAACGAGCTCACCAAAATCTCCAAAAACAGCTCATTGCCACGACCACCGTTGCCCAACTCGTACATGAATTTCACAATACGGTTTGCGATCTTGAGGCATGCTTCATCGCGGAGCGCTGGCCGTACACTACCACCAAGCGCACGCACCTCGCGCAGAACGGCGAATACCTCGCTTTCTCCCGGGATAGCCAGAAGTGATGGAAGCTCGCGTTGGGCAGCCGCAGCTTGGCGAGCTACCTTCTGCACGAACAGTTCAAAACGCTCCAATAGCCCAGCGAAACGATCCAAAGCTGCAGTCACACTCACACCAGCAGTATCTCCCTCCTTCTCGGCAGCACCACCTGGGTACGCACCAGCACCCGCACGGGACGAAAGCGGCATAGACGTGGGTCGGGGGATACGCTGGAAGGCCTCGTAAACCACAAGTTGCATGGGAGGAACGCCGCCAGCCTTAGGCTTGAAAATTTTAGGTAGAGCTGCAGGCCAGTGACCGCTGGGAGCACCCGGAGAACCTGCTGAAGCAGCAACAGCAGTGCTGCTGGCACTACCCTCGAAAAAGTGAACTCCATCAGCTCTTGGACCCTTGCCTGCCTGGGCTTGCTGCTGCTGGTAGCGCCGGCGTGATGCATAGGCACCTGCAAGAGCCTCATCAATATCGCGCATGGCCTTCTCAGAAGACGCCTTCTCAATAAGCATGCAGCCTAGGTCTGTGTTTTCATTGGAACAAACCTGGATCACGTGTTCAAGCTGTTGCTGGTCCCCAGCGCTGGTAGGAAGTAACGCACGTAGGTGAGTGCCAATGGCATTACGGAGTGGTTCCTTCGCCGTGATTAGAGCCAATGATCCCGACATCGACGCTACCATCAGGTGAGCCGCCTTTCGCATCTTGGTATCATCACTTTCCGTAGCGAAGTCCTTCAAAATGACTTCGCGAGTCGTAATGCACGCGATTGTTACACTGCGCTCCACCACTGGGGAGATCACCTCCCGAATTGCGCGGTCCACGGCTAGAGGAACCAGGCGGCGTAAGTTCACGTTACGCAGCGGCAGCTCAGGGTTAACTGCAACATAAGAGGCCAAGTTTGGGATCACCGTCGACTCTGCAGCGGCAGATCCGCCAGCATTGCTTGTTCCAAGACCATAGCCCGACATGCCATCTCTTCCAGTTGGACTACCGGCCGGTGCGAATCCCTCGCCTGGTTTCTTCATTTTTCCCGGTGTCAGTGGTCGACTTAGCTTGACTCCCGACCCAGGCGGTGGTGTGGCAGACCGCTGCCCCACCATCGCATTCTTAGGTACCTTGACATTAAAGTCAGGGTTCGCCGTTCGAGGAGGAGCATGACGCGTGTGCAGTAGCTGAGCCTTACGTTGGTCCTCCACATTGAGCTTAAATGACTTGAACAGGACTTCTATCTCAAACTTTAGGTTAAGCTTGAGGTCGGGCACATCATAAATTTCGCTCATGGCATGGATAAGCCCCATGACCCACGGGTTAGGCGGTTTAAAGATCTTCGACTTTTTGCAGCCCTCAAGGATCTTGGCAACGAAGGGCGTCACTGCGATTAGATGACCGGTCTCGTAGCCTACGTAAAGTAACTCCTTCAAGTCCAAGTCACGCTGTAGCAAAGGCTTGTTGCGCGCGAGAGTAAAAACACCGAGCCACGAACCCAGATTTTTCAGCAAAGAGCGCTGCTGCGAGTTAGTCGTGATCGTTCCTGACGTTAGCAATTTGCGCGCATTCTGAAGGGTACGCTTGAGAATTTCACGTTCGAGTTCCGGGCGCATGAGCTTCTCGATAAAAATCAGGTAAACCGTGTGGTAGTTGGGCTGGGTTGAAATACGCTTCACCACCAAGTAATTCGCGAGCCACGCATGATAGGCAGGTAGTAGCATCTTCCGCACTTCTGGAATCTTCGCCTCAAGATTCGATATGGACATGTTGTTCACAATGAAGTGGATGCGATCCTTTACGTTTTCGTCTGGTTGCTCGACCACCTCATCTTCGTCTACTTTACTTGACTCGTGGAAAATATGATCCACCTTCAATTCTGGTGCAGGAGCAGCAGGAGGTGGCGGTGATGAAGCTGGAGCCTTCGGCGACGTAGAAGTTAACGACGGCCCAGCCGATCGACTCAAGATCGACGATGGGATTTGGATACCTAAACCGATATCATCTTGAGTTTTTGCAACAGTTTCGGGTGGAGAGGAACTAGCACCAAAAGCCCCGACATTAGCTCCTAGTCTTGAAGTATCTTCCTCAGATCCACCCCCTAATGGTGGCAGCGTACCACCCAGACCGGACAATGCAGCACCGCTGCCAGCACTAGCATCCAACGTAGGACCTGACAGTGCAATCGAACGAGTGACCTGGTTCACTTGCCGCATGATTTCCGGTAGCGCGTGCTGCAAATGGGGGATCTGCGACAGGTTCGTACAATACGCAGGCAGTTCTCGAAGCCGAGGGACAAATTGCTGCAGCGCGCAGGCACCAAAAAAGAAGAACTTGGAATTCACAGGCTCACGAAGACTCTCGAGCACAGAACGCAGCGCAGTTTGCAGGAAGTTGGGTGGAAGGACTTGGTGTTCAATCAGCTTTCCAAAGAGGACACCCGTTATTCGCAGCTCCATCTCTGGATACCGAGGAAAGAAGCGATATTCATCGAACAAGTTGTGGATCATACAGTAGAAAATCTGCCGTTCACGCTCGTCACGAGAGCCTTGGAAGCGCTTCAACATTGCCACAACGTCATTGATATTCTGCTCCGACGTGTAGATCTGCTGGAAGTAAGCATTTGCCTGCTCCTCGATCATTTCTGCCGTGTAAGTTGGCGCTTCGCCACCACTTGCAGAAGAGTCACCTCCAGCTCCAACAGCAGCAGCAGCAGCAGCTCCAGCAGCAATACCAGCAGCTGCCCCCACCACACCTGGTACGTGCGGGTTGCCAGCCTCTCCGGCTGGGCGTGTGGACGCCGAGATAACTGGGTGGGTCTCCATGCAGAGCGTGATAATGCGCTTGAGCTCTTGTGCGATAGTAACGGGAAGCGCCCCCTGAACGGCCATGATACACTTAAGAATAGTCGCTAACGACTCGATAGACAGCACATGGCTCGACTGCGGGGTAATGTTGCTCTTAGGCACTGCGCGAGGGTAGTTGCGGTGCACGAAGGCCAGACACGATGTCGCAAACGCCGTCCGTTGCGAAGCGAGGCGCTCCACCAGCCACGTCTCTAAGTTTAGCACGTCGTGGTTGGCTCCCATAGTAGCGAGTGCCAAAGCAAATGAAAAGTAATTAGAGTGGATAGCGGACGCGAAGGCATCGCCAGTGTTGCGGAAGAGCGCAAACAGTCGTGACACGATGTGCGGGGCCGTCGCGGCGTAGAAGCACTTGACGCTCGCGTACAACACCAGCTTGGGCGACACAGACCACAAATGACGCATGATGAGCGGTGCGTTGGGGCGGCCCATGATATACGTACTGAAGAGCTCCGAGAACAAGTCGTCGCGCAATGCATTCCAACGAGGCGAGGCCTGAGCCAGATTGGCGATCAAAACGTCTGGGCACGTCTTCATGGCTCCATCCAAAAGCTTGCGAACATCTCCGTAGCAGTCTTGCTCCGACACCTGCAGCAACGTCTCCACTATATCCAGTGAGAACCACACACCATTCTTCGGTACTGCTGAGGCATCAGCACCTTCGAACGGTGCAAGCTTGTGCGGCGACTCGGCGAACGATAGTACTTCCGGCGGTGCCTCCACAGCTGCCTTCAGAATGCTAATATGCGCACGGCTGTTCTTCCATGGCCGCAACAATGTCGTGACACGAAACTCGGTCTGCGAGAACCGTTGGAAAGCGGTAGTTAGCACACGCAGCTGAGCCACATTCTGGATGTTGAGGTCAGCACGGTCCAACTTCTCCGCGACCTTGGTCCATTTAATAGAGCCGTAGTCTTTCTGCAGCACATCTGCGATAACCTCGAGGTCCCAGTTCTCCCGCATTGGCGCGGCAGCTGCCTCGTCCGACGGGGACGCCTCAAAGTCAATCGTTAGATTTGCCATCAATGTTGCTCCGTTTTCGGCATCCAAGCCCGTGTAGGTCCGCGAGAGCATCGCCAACATACCCGCGACTTGAGCCGGCGGGATCGTGGGAGCCTTTGCGAGCCCAGACTCCGCCAGGAGCGTGCGGAACGCCTGTGGGGACGCCGTGCACGAGTAGCCAACGTCCTCCATCAGTTCGTAGAACAGACAGCTCGAAGATACATCCGAGATGAGCTTGCTAAGCGCATCCGAGTCGGTCATAGGCTCACAGTCCACGTGTTCAGGGTCTCCCATTGTCAACGGGGCCATTTCGAGCGAACCCATGTCATTCGGGTGCGCCGACGAGATGCTAGCAAGGAACGAGTCGGTCTCGGCAATGTCCGCATGAAATTCTTTCTTCATGCGCAGGACGAAGACAAGCGAGTGGAGCACGTCAGACGGCAGTTTGGCGCCGCAGGACGAGATCTCGGGGATCTTGGTGCGTAGGAACTGGATGGCTTGGGTGGAGCTATCGGTGTTCTCACCCTGCGCGAAGGCGAGACCGACCGTCACCTGCTGCGGGAGGCTGAGCTTGAGCGTCTTGCAAAAGAGTTGCAGGAATTCCTCCGTCACATGGCGTCCACTCACAGCTGCAGAGTCCGGCGAGCTTCCTTCGATCGCCTGTCATCGCAAAAAATGTCACAATATGACACAAAGGGGACAGAGAGAGAGACGACCGACGCACCTCGCAGATGAAAGTGGTGAAATTGGGGCGCGATGAGGCCTGTGCGACCTCGTGCGTGAGCAGTTGAATCTTGAGTGCATCCTTCTGGCCGCGTGCGTCGCGGAAGTCGATGTCCTTGACGAGGCAGTTGAGGAGGAAGATCCGCGCGTCTTCCCCGTAGAGTTCTACGAGCTGCAGATGCAGAGGATAAACATAGTCAGTATATAATGCGAGGGAGGGAGATGCAGAGGCAAAGATCGGCACCTGGTTGAGCTCAGCCACGTTGGACTTGAAGTTTTTCTTGCTGAGGTTCGTGACCAGGTAGTTAATCTGCCAGAACAGCGGCGACGCGAACGACACCATGGTGGGCAAGTCCTGGGCGAGGGCAAGGGAGGGGGAGGGGACTGGCTGCACCTTCCTCTTCTGGCTTGGCTTCTCCCTGCTGGGGCAACTTAGCTTTTGGCTGGGAGAACGAGGAGCTACAGGGGAGTGAAAGCTGCATTTCAACCAATTATATCGATATACGAACTTATTTCAACTAATCGTCATGAAAATGATGGGATTGGTGGAAAATCGATTTTTAAGCTCATTTTGCGAGCGACTTGACGACCAGCTCGAAGCTTGGACCGGGGAGAGCTATGACGCCGGCGCACGCGCTCCATCTCGACGCGGCGCCTGAGGCCAGCGACTTCTTCTTTGGGAATGTGTTGGGACAGGGCTCCTACGCCAAGGTGGACTGCTTTTGCAATGCGGAAATCGAGTTGCAGCAACAGAACTGACGTTGGGACTGTGTTGGGCAGGTGTTCCATGCGCAAATGAAGAAGAACCACATGGACTTCGCCGTGAAGGTGATGGACCAGAGTTACATTCGCAAGGAGAACAAGACGGCCTTCGTACTCACGGAGCGCAAGGTCATGTCGCGCCTTTCGCACCCAAATATCGTCAAGTTCTACTGCAGCTTCCGTGTAAGTCGACTGCTCCTACTCCTGCGGTGCCGCACAATGCAGCCATCTGGCCACCTTGTCTCATGTTGTGCACCTGATCTTGGATACAGGATCACCACAGTTTGTATTTGGTAATGGAGCTCTGTCGCGGTGGCGATCTCTTTGGACTCGTTAGGTGCGCCCTCTCCAGTGTATCTAGATCTCCGAAATGTACATTGATTGTTTGTTTTTATTTTTCTATATTGAGCAGCAAAGAGTATCAAAAACAGCAGGAGCAAGGTGTCTCGGATGCCGCATGCTCATTCGGACTCACGCAATTCTACATGGCAGAATTGGTCAATGCGCTTGAATACATGCACTCTCAGGTATTACATCGTCAAGGAGCTGCTCGTTTTTGATCGTAATTCTTTGCGAAGTGCTGCTCTAAGATGAGTTTTGTTGTAGCATGTCATCCATCGTGACATCAAGCCTGACAACCTGCTACTCAGGTATCTTGCAGTCGTATTGTAAATCTGATGGCTACAGTCTAACATTCTTTCCGAAATCTTATTTAGTGAGCAAGGTCACTTGAAGGTGACTGATTTTGGCACTGCAAAGGTAAGGGCCCCTTACCTTGAGAGGGGTCTCAAGCGTTTCTGTTTAATAGTGGTCGTTGTCCGGTCACTATCGGTACTGATTGTCGGTGTTGGTATTACAGGACCAAGATGGCGAAAGTAGCGATGTTTGTCAGTTTTGCGGTACAGCCTCTTACGTGTCTCCGGAAGTTTTGCACGATAAACCGGCCTCAAGAGCAGCTGATCTGTGGGCAATGGGCTGTTTACTTTTCCAGGTTCGTGCATGTCCACCTGAATGGACTGGACATGAAAGGTCATAATATCTTATGCTTCAGATGTTCACTGGCCGCGCTCCGTTTATAGGAGAAAACGATTACCTGACTTTCCAAGTGGTGAGACTGTAGTATTAGATCGTTTACATACTCTGAATGCACTGATGACATGTGCTTCGTAGATTATTAACCACTCGAGCGATGAATTCGAGTTCCCAAACAGTGTTCCAGAAACAGCGCAGGACCTGATTCGCAAACTCCTTGTTCAGGTACCTGTGTGCTCGATACTCATAGGCCTACTGAGATTACTAAGCCACTTTTTACCTCTCTGTCCGTAGGACCCCGATGAACGCATTGGTGCTCAGCAGAATGAAGAGGGTTACGCCGAGCTGAAGGTTCGTCTGTAGATGGTTTGGATTTTTCTGTGGGCGATCTCTAACGATGTTGCAATGACACAGAAACACCCGTTCTTCGAAGGTGTGGAATGGGATGATATTGGTGACCAAACTCCACCATATAATCCTCCCGAACTAGTTTTACCGGAGCCAAAGCTGGTACGCAAGCAATGTTGAAGGTAGTAACGGCTCAGCGTCGCTAACCTTGTGTCAATGAAACAGGATGGGGCGTCCGAGAACTGGACTGTCGCGGAGTACTTTTCGGACGATTTTTCAGAAAGCACGTCTGACGAGTTCAGGTACTTGTGATGCCGCTTGAATATTGTAGCATGACATGAAAACCTTACCCCACAGCAATGTCATATCTGTTCTATTCAGCACCAAGCGCTCACGCAGTAGCAGCTCGTTGCAGAGGAACCGACCAGCGTGCATCGGTTACGATGAGCAGATCCGCTTTGAATCCACTGTAAAGGTCCACTCCAAGATGTTTAGCCGCACCCGAGATGTATGATGTGCTCTACAAACTGACAGCCGTGCAGTCGTTGTGCTAACTCCCTGTAATTGATGTCAACAGCTCTACCTCACTGACGCCCCGCGGTTGGTCGTGATCAGCTCGTGGTCTGGCCGCTTCAAGCGCGAAGTTTTCCTGACTCCAGACACCACTGTGAACGAGATCGACCCGCACACGTTCGATGTTGTATCGGTACGTTGTCTTCGTATTACTCCACAACAGTTCTGACTGACACCACTGGTTCACAGCGGTCAGATACGATCCGAATCAAGGACTCCAACAATCTTGCCCAGCAGTGGGCGCGTGCTATCTCGGAGGCCGTAACGGAGTAGGTAGAATGACGCGACAGCCAGTAGGTAAGTCAGCTCGATGTAATACAGCAACGTTAGGGACCTGTTTCAAGTTGAAGTGGCATGTAGCCATTTATGTGGTGCACACAATCCATCAACGTTGCCGGATAACAAACCGCGGACTTGATGCCGATGGCGGCGTCCCCAGAGGCTGGTGTGGTGGATCTGCTAAAGTGTCTGCGCTCCCACATCTGTTGCGAGTCTCGTAGCGACCTCCGGCGCATCTTGCCAGTCTACCAGCGTCTTCTGAGCCCCGTACGTACCGCTAGAGTCCGCTGTCTCCTCCCTAACTGAGTTGCTGATTGTGCTGGAGCCAGCGCGAGGACACCGACGTCTCAGTGCAAAACGAGTTGTTGGGTATACGTGCCAAACTGCTGGCTTGTGGAGAAGACGCAGATGTGTACGTGGCTTCACTGGTCCTAATGAGAATTGAGGCTCACTTGGTGCTGTGGACAGAGCGGACGTCGTTTCCCGCATGGATCGAGTGGTGGAGTGCTGCTTGAGCATTCAAGGGCAGAAAAACCAAGGTGTAGAGACAACAGGTGACTGATGCGATTGTGTCAATGGGAAAAAGGAAGCTGACGGTGGTTCTTGCAGTTCCGATGGACGAAGTGATGCGGCTACTGGTTGCACTTGCAGGAGGAGAAGACGGAGAGACGTTTGTGCTTGAAGACCCCATGCAGGCGACGAACGGGAAATCTAGCATGGTATGATAGACCGTTCTTGCTTGTCTTTGCTAGCTATATGGTACTGACTGTCTACTGTTAGGTTTTCGGTGCTGAGAAAAAACGTATAGGCGACCGTATTCGAATGAACGACGTTGAGATGGTACAGCGCTCGAAAGCACTCTTTCATAAGGCACCAGTTTCACATCAAGATCATGCGTGAGTATTGTGTCGAAGTTGAAGTCTCGACTAATTTGCTGATCAGTGTCTGGCTCTACAGACTCTTCTCTCAAGACTTATTCGATGCATTTGGTAATGGCATCTCGAGTCAACACGCTAGTTTATGGTGTCCGGATAACAACATATCTGAAGATAAAGGACTTCGAACTATGAGGCCATTCAAAAAGGTAAGTGATCATAGAGCTTCAATGATGCTACGGAGGATGTACTAACTTGTACTCGTAGCCTAATCAGTTCTTTGGCCTCCCTGGTAGCCCTACGGCCAAGACCGAGTTAAATATTGGTTTTACGGTGCTGTACGTTGTACTGCTGCACGGACCGTAGTAGTCACAGGACTAATGGGTTGTTCTCGTCTAGCAGTGACACTCTAAAGCGCCAGCGTCATGAACAAACTTTGATCCCCGATGCCAGTAGTAATACCCTCAAGACAATGAAGCCCGGGCAATATGCAAAAAGTCTGTCACCGAGGAAAGAGGTATTTTTCTATGACGGGACACAGGAAGTGCACTGTGGAGAACAAATACAAAAGGCAGACTGGGGAGAAGTGAGCAGCATGACAGAGAACTCGTCATGGGGATCGGAAAGCTCTCTAGATATTTCTGAGCCCTGGATAGCACGGACATACGCGTGGGAAGACCTAGGAGGTCGTATGGGGCTACCTGAGAGCTACGCGAAACCACTGGTTCGGGGAGAAAAGCGGTCACTGCGTGATCTGGTGGTTCCTGATGCGTTTGCTTGCAGAAATTACGTCGGAGATACACCATTAGAAATCCATGAAGAAGACTTCATTGAGGTGAGTAAAGTTATGGCTGGGAATGTAGCAGGGAAGTCGTTACTGATACTGGAGGTCTTTGCAAAGGATGCGTTACGAGCACTGAGTGGGGTCGAATCGACAATTTTCCGACGGGATCTTCAGTCAGCATCGTTCCAATTGCCTGAAATGCGTATGCTCAAGCTCCGCAATACAACCATATCGGCCACGATGTCCGTGTTAGAGGTATGTTTTGGTTTTTAGTATCCTACCGAATCGAGTGTATCTTGTACGTCGGTTAACTCTAGTACGCTGCTTGATCAGGTATTTCGGAAAGCTGGTACCACAGTTATGCGATTAGAGCTGTTAGCTGTCTACTATTCCCAGAATCCGGCGAGAGGAGGGAAGACACTTCAGGCCATGGGAGACGCACTTCAGTTGTACCTGTCAACACATCGTGTAAGGTGGACATGTTACTACAGTGGCAATTATGAAGCTCATTTGTTGTTAAATCAGACTTGTATAGAAAGTATTGCGCAGCAATGCCTGGAATCATCTGGCGAGGCGGGTCAAGAAGATGAATTTGTATCTATCACGAAGCTAGTGTGCAAGACTCGAAAGGTGTGTCGTGTTTTAGAAATCGTTGGTGAAATCTACAGCTGTGAAGACCACGTATTCTGGCCATTGCTGCAAGAAGGTTTGTGCTTGATTATTCTGACAAATGAGCGTGCGCCTAACGCTTCTTCTTCCTACGTAGGTAAATTCCCTCGTGGAATTGCACTACTCAACCGTTTGTATCATCATGTATCTTCCCTACGTGTGGAGGATTCCTCGGGGAGTATGCAAGCCCTGGTGATATGGTTTCTTGTGAAATCGTGTTCACCTTTCTTGGCTGTGCTTTCTGATCTTATTTCGTCGGGGAGGGTGGATGAATCGACAGATCCGTTTGTACGTCCTGAATCGAAATGATCTGTGTTAGATATTGCTGACATCGTATTCTTGTTGGTTGATGAGTCAGGATGAGTTTAAAATTACTGCGTGGAGTAGGAACTTGCACGCGAAAATTGGTGCAGGAGGGGGAGATGGTCTGTTCAGTGAGAAACTATCAACGGAGGCAGTCGAGATGTTGCCAAAGTTCCTGGAAAGAATTACTCCTCTTATTATCCATCTCAGTCATGTCAAAGCGCTTCTTCGAGGCATGGATGCTATTGCTTCTACACATCCGTTGGTAAGCTACGTAGTAAGGTTTGCGTACGGTTGGGGAGTGAACATGGTTGACCGGTTCCATTTATTCTATCAGGTAAATATGCAATCTTTAATCATGCTTACACGCGGAGATGATGCTACAAGGCACGCAGAGGAATGGCACTCGACAATTGCCAAAGCAATGACATCAACGAGAAACAACCATCAACTAAATGACGTAGAAAGTTATGAAAGCCTGTCGGAGGAAAGTTGTGCTACTGATGAGGAAGGTCCACTGAGAGATTTCATGCACGAGGACGTAAGTGTGTAGATACATGCATTCCGTCGTAAACCGCACTGAAGCTTGTGTTATTTGAATAGGCCGAAGCAAAACGAAACTCTCAGTTGCAGCAACGGAGCATGTTGGATCAGCAAGTTCTGGAGAAGAGGCAACACCAGCTTCACTTAGCGCAACAACAAGAAGCTGACGATACAAAACGAGTTGATGAGGTCAAAGAAGCTCAAGCAGAGCAAGATGCTTACGGCCGTGAGCTTCTTTTCAAAACGTTAGTCACGGTGTGTGTGTTGGTGTGTAGACTAGAGCTTCGTCTCACGCAAGTTTATGCTTTACTTATTTGCGGACAGATACTCGTTGCTGATGAATGGTGCGGAGGAGCGACATGATTACATGAAGTGGCGGCGGGATCGTGCTATACGCATATCGAAAGCAAAGGAACAGCTTAAAAATGTTCATGTGAACGATGTGAATACGTGGACAGCAGGTAAGATTTCGTTCATGAAAGTGTTTTAGACAATGCGCTTACTTACCAAGCTTGATGCTTGTTGTGACATTAGAAATGGAGAAACAGAGGAAGGAGAATTTAATTCGTACAACTGAAACTGAAGATGTGAACTTTGTGATTGATGAAGATGGTGACAGAGAATCAGAAACATCAGACATTGGCAAGCGTCTTTCAGACGGGGCTACAAGGGTACCATTGACGTCAGTTTCAACCTCCGAGCGGAAGACATCTGTGAAGGTAAATAAGGAGGCAGGAAATCGTACTTCCATATCCATTGATGAAGACGGTTGGAGAACTTCAGTGAAGGTAAACAAGGAAGCCGGAAGTCGTACTTCTGCATCGATTGGCGAATATGGTTGGAGAGCTTCAGTGAAAGTGAACAAGGAAGCCGGGACTCGCAGCTCAGGTGTTCTCAATGATCCAGCATCTACCGAAGTGATTTCGCGTAAAACTGGAATCCGGATTTTAAACGAACCCGGAGGAAGTGGTGCCAATATGTACGGAACATTGTACGGTGGATCTGAGGAGCTGCCCAAAGAATGCGTCCAATCGGAAGTTATTGCTGAATGTGTGGCGGCAAATGCAACAGATGATGTTGAGTTGGAAGATTGCAGCAGTGTTGTAGATGCACCAATGGATGCAGTTACTCCCTGCGATCTACTGTCGGAGGCCAATGAAGTTGAAATGCAGAATGCAACCCACGATGGAGAAGAAATCGTAACAAGTGTTGATCATGCTGAGAAGCTGCCAGCTGAAGCAAGTGGAAATGCAGGGAAACCAATGACACCTACGCGAATCTCACTTCCTCCTGTACACCCTTTCTTTTTGGCGAATGCATCCCAAGCGGACTCCGAGGTCCTAACGTCGGCGTTAACAGAGGTAATACGCAAAAATCGTGGCCCTTGATATTTGAAATACTAACTAATATCTTGTTTGTTGTAGTCTACATCTGCGGTCGAGTTTACTTCATTTAAATCGATTGTCGACTGTTGTGTCGAAACGCCTGTCCGCCTCGTAGCCGAGAATCTAGAGCAGGTGGCGCTGGATTGGCTCCACAGTTCGCTGCACCTGCTTGAGCATCTTCGATGGCTACGGAGGCTGATGCTCATGGCGGAAGGGCTCTGCATGGATATCTTCGCACGAGACTTCCTTCATGGTTTGAGTTCGGCCACTCGTGTGAACTGGGGACTTGAAGGTCGTTTATCATCAGCTCTCTCTTTGGCTATGATTGAGGGGTCTGTGAAGCTGGATAGTATTGCACAGAACTTCCACTACGAGACGACTGCAGCTCTATCACAAGGTAAGTTCTTTTGCTGTAGGAACTATGTCGTTCGATAACATGTTGTTATTGCCATTATAGTATTGGACAGTCTGACGATGACTCCAGCTGTGTCGAGTGTACTCAGTGAAATCGAGTTGGTGTACGATGTCAAGTGGCCGTTGGGTTTGGTGATCACTTCCAAGTTACTGGACCAGTACAAGCAAATTCACCGATTTCTCCTTCACGTACGATTGACGTCGTTGGAAATGCGAGGAGTGTGGGGAATCCTGCGCATGATCCGTCGACAGGGGCGGCTATCCCCAGAACTCGAGCGACTGTGTGGAAATGTAGTTTACAAGATGCAGGCAGTCGTCCGAGCATTCAACGAAACTTTTGCAACGAAGGTTGAAAACAGTCTTGCCCATACAAGCTGAGATGCTAACCCATGCTGGTGATATGTCATCACAGGTACTAATGGCAGCATGGACAGAGCTGGAGCATGGATCGCAGAAAGCGGCAACCTTGGTGGAATTACGGCGCTGTCACGAGGAATATGTGTCCGTTGCAGTTCGCTGCTGCTTCCTGGATCGACCCGCTTTAACTGTAAGTCTTGTTTTCTTCCCTTTTCTCGATTGATTTGTTTTGACGGAGCTGGTTTATTGACAGATCCACTCGGCTTTCTTGGACACGCTCGCCACAACATGGAGCTTGACAGGATTCGTGCGAGCGCAAGTGACGGGTAGAGCTTGTGAAGAGACCCGTACGCGAGCATTGTGCAACGAGTTCAACACTGCACTCCAAGGACTGGTAGGCAGCCTGCAAAGCGTCACCCGCGATGCAGAACGGAACACACAGGAGTTTTCAGAGGTACGTGAGCTGTTCGCCCTTGCTATGATTACTGGTCTGCGCATACACGCGTGGGTTTAGATGTAGTAGATAGAAGTGAATAGCAAAAGACACGGCTATCGCTCTAATGTGCTGACACCTGTGCTCTGTGTGCATGCCACGTGCTGCGTAGTGCCTTCTGCTCCGGCTAAACTTCAATCAGTACTACGACGACTCAGTAGCGCATGCGAGCGAGTACCAGGACGTGAAGGCGATGCCGCCGTGGAATTCTAGCACCGGACACGTCGAATAAAAAAGAATACACTTGGCCTGGAAATATTTCCCCATCTTTCTTCAGAAGAAGAGGCGATGTGTGTCCTTGAAATGTAGACGTCGTTGACACAGTGGACATTTGCCATTGGCACGGATAGCTTGGTGAATACAGCCAGCACAAAAGACGTGGCCACATATTGTGGAGGTCATGTCTTCCAGCACGTCGAGACAGATGCTGCACTTGAGTCGTCGCTTGAACTCCTCCACCACTTCACTGTTTTGTATACTCACATTGGTGGATTCGGCGCTCCGTACCACATCCGTCACGCGTTGGCGTTTGGGCACGAGCACGGAAGTGCTAGTGGCTGCAGCTCCTGGCACTGGTCGCCGTCGTTTCCGCCGCAACAGCGCCGGTGGTGGCGTCTCAGAGGTCTCGGAGATTTCCAGAATCTCGATGACGTCGTCGCTCCTGCCTCCTGTGTTTCCTGCTGAGTCCTGAGCACCGCCCTCGTCCTCCGATGACGATACGGTGAGGTCAATTTCCTCCGCCTGCTCTGTAGATCCTGCGTCTGCGTTCTCAGCTCTGTCCTGGAAGTGCACCATGGGGCTGTCGTGGCTGAAGCGCGAAGACAGGAAGCGGCGGGACAATGTAATCAGAGGCGGCAGCGCCCAGCCGCCCGATCCGCCGCTGACGGAGGAAGGCGGAGTGACGGAGCTAGCGGGAAGACGCACGCGGGTGTGGATGCTCCTGGCAGGAGACGTGAGCGCCGAAGCGGAGTGAGACGCTGCCACCTCCGGTCGCATCTTTATTGAGCTGTGCGTTTGACTTGGTCTTTGTATGTCGATAAGAACTGCATCAGTTCTCAAAAATGGCGTGGCACACATGAATACGGATGGCGGTGATTGGTGGAAAGGGGAATAAAGAATGCCCAGTGTGATTGGTGCAAATCGAATTTCAACCGACGTGACTATCGTAACAGCCAGCTTTCAGACAAGCTGGCGATGAGTGTGGCGGTGGCGCCGCACGAGCTGGCACTGCAGGGTTATCTGCACAAACAGGTGCGTGTATTGCTGCTACCACTTGATTTCACCTGACGCTGTGGTTGTTGCAGAGTAAACACCTGAAGATCTGGCGTATCCGCTACTTTATGCTGACAAAGGCAAGTGCTTCGCTGCTTGTGACTGCAGTTGCCAACTACTGACGTTGCTTTTGACTGTAGAATGAAATGACGTACTCAACCAAGTCTGGTCGCAAGCCGCGATTGCTGCTGACGCTAGGTGATGTTCAAGTGGTGCGTCGTAAAACGTTGCCAACAGCGCAGTAGATACTAAGTGTTGTGTCAATTTCTGCGGTGGTGCTGCAGATTGATGACCAAAATGAAGCACGACATCCAGGCAACTTCGTGTTCGTGCTACAGACATCGTCTAGGAAGCTATTCTTGAGTGCGACAACGGAACAGGAGCGACGCAGGTGGGTTACAGAACTGCGTGTGCTGTTACCAGGAGGTTATGAAGGAGTTCGTCGGTCAATATCCGAGTCGACTATCATAGGACGGAATCCGTCGAATGCAGCGAAAACCTCGTGTGCAGCTGCCACATTGCAGAATAACCAAAGGAAAGCTCACAAGCGTGTATCCAAAGAGCGCCGTGTGGAGCGAAGACGTCAACAACTTCCGAAGTCTAAAAGGACATTCACTGAAATATGGCTGGATGAAGTGTTCACACAACCAAGTGGTAGTACACGGGACGATATACCAATACTGGATGCTTTGTGTTTCTCGGGCATCCCCAAGGAGCTGAGAGGTCGTGCATGGGCATGGATACTTGGAAATACGCTTCAAGTTAACGAAGACCTGTTCAATATTTGCAAGGCTCGGGCTCAGGCAGTTTTGATGGAAATGTCGTTGAAGCAGGATGTAGATCACTCAGTGGTTGAGCCATCAAGGGTCAGCTCCGGTAGTGCAAGTGCCATGCTCGAGTCACCCACAAGAAGCGTTTCCAATGTGAGCAGCGCTTCATCCGCGTCGGAGATCACTGTAGGAGATACTGAAGTACCACTAACCACAGAAGACTTGGAGTCTACTCAGGTCACAGATAGTTTTACTGTCTCCTCAGCCACTGAGGCCTCATCAGTCACAGAAGTCTCACCGCCTACGAAAACTAGCGACCGGAAGCGAGCAAGACGATCATCTGCTGTGCTGCCTGTGCAGAACATGCTACAGGATGCTGTTGGGATTGCGGAAATGCTCGTTGCGCATGGGGAGCGTAGCATTAAGCTCGTTAATGTTGATATGCCACGCACATTCGGCCACCACCCGCTGTTCCAACCTGGTGCTGAGGGTACTGAGCGCACGACTGAGGTGCTGGAGGCGTATATATGCTACCGTCCAGACCTGGGCTATGTGCAAGGCATGAGCTACTTGGCGGCCACCCTGTGCTTTCACATGGACAGCTTCACTGCATTTAAGGCGTTGGTGGCCTTGATGAGTTCGAGCCTACTTTTTGACATGTTCCGTCTGGAGGCTACGCGAGTACGTGGCGTGATGATCAATTAATGTTGTGGGTTCCGTGACTAACAAACCGTTGCTCTGCTCTAAGACATTTCACTACATCGAGGTATACAACCAGATCCTCGAGTACGAATTACCGGTCCTGTCGGCGCACTTTCAGAACATCGGTATCGACGCGCAGATGTATGCCGTAGACTGGTATGCTTTTGCTACTTATCAAATTGGATGCACGCGCTGTTATGAAGCTCACGTGGCTATGCTGTTGTTTTGGGGACAGGGCCCTAACGCTCTTTACCCGAAGCTTACCGCTGGATCTTGCATTGCGCATCTGGGATGTCTACGTCCTCCTGGGCACACCATTTTTCTTCCAGGCCAGCGTGGGTAAGGTTTCCAAGTCGTTGGAACTCGAGTTATCCAGACTGACGATGTGTTGTTTTGCAGGTCTACTGTCGCTGTTCCAGGACTCACTGCTGACGATGGAGGCAGAAGACATCATGCGGTTGCTGCACAATTTTCCCAAGAACACATCGTCGCGACAGCTTTTCGAGGCCATCTCGTCCGTGAGTCTCTCTTGCGACGAGATCACCGAGTTGTTGGCGGGCGGAAAGCTTTGGTCGCCCGACGAGGCTCGCCAGGTGCCTGTCAAATATCCCGACACCTACGAGTGAATCAAAACAGACGGCAACCACTTCAAGTTGCAAAAGCTAACGAAAGATCATTAATTTTGTCGGATTGTGAATGGAAACTGAAGTTGCAGCTCGACTAACACAATGTAGCCATTTCCGCAGTTCCTGTCTTTTAGCATATGGATATTCCTTAACGCAGGATCCTCGTCCTAGCCAAACACTTTTGATATTGCTAGTGCAGGGTAGTAGACCCCCTTGACTACTTGACGACGATGGCGTCCCGCAGCAAGCCGAGCGTGTTCTCAGCTTTCAACCAGTTGCAAGTGACTGAGGACTTTGACTCGGCCGACGACAGTGCCGAGGAGCGACAACAGGAGCGCAAGGAGAAGCAGAAACAGAAGAAGAAGTCGCGCAACAAGAAGAAGAGCAGGTATGGCAGCTGATGCGCTGCTGTGTGGATGTATAATGACATCTGTATGGAATCATGTTGCAGTGACTCGGCGCAGCTCAAAGATCTGGCGTTCGTGTCGGTGTCCAAACCAAAGAAGAGCAAGAAGAAGAAGACAACGGCAAACTCCCAGTCCCAGTCGCCTGCTGGATCACCAGTTGAAGAGATTCCGGTTGCCAACAGCGCAAATGAGGCAAAGCAGGTGGAAGAGCCCAAGCGCTCACTGGCAGACATGATCAAGACGACCCCGCAGCCTCAAAAGGTGAGCGATAATGTACTTTGTAGCATATTAGTCGGACTGACTGTTGTGGTTGATATTTAGACTACCTCAGCAGCTAATGGTGTCGAGAAGAAGTCGCAGTCTGCACCCGTGCAGACTGTGCCTCAGCAGCAACAGAAGAAGGTGAGGTACCAGTTTGTGAATTTGACGAAATCTGGTAATGACCGTGGTTGATTCACACATAGGTCGCGTCTCCTCCAAAACAACAATCTCAGCAGCCTCAACAGAAACAACAACAGCCTCAAAATACAGTATCGGCACCCACAGCAGCTAGCGTCCCACAGTCTTCGTCGGAGACAGAGCTAGGCGCTGTCTATTCGCCGTCACACATCACGATCACTCGTGTGGATGGTCAAATGAAACGTACGGTGGCGGTAACGGAAGTGATGGACCAGCTCCTGCGCTATACACAGCAGAATTCGCAGCTACTCATGGTGCAGGAACAACTTGGGGTACGTAACTGAACGATGACGTGGTAGAATAGATTTAACACGTGCTGACGTGCATGTTGTGAACGGTGTCTGGGTGGTTATGTAGCACGCGAACCGCAGTCTGCAAGACCAAGTACAGCGCAGCTCCGGTACGTGTTAAAGTCTAGTAGCCCAATGTTTGATGTCTATGACGTGCTTCGCTTTGTGGATTTGCTTGATCTCAATGACTTACGATGTTTTTGTATGGTTTCTACCCTTTGGTGGGACCAACAGAGATTATCAGCGGTCTTCAGAATGAGGTGACGATGTTCCGGCAGATGTGTCTGAACTTGCAGGCTGAGGTGAGTCGATTGCGATCTTTTGTCCTGCAGCACTGCAGTGATGTGGACGCAGTGCTGTGTCGCAGTTGAAGGCAAGTTGTAACGGACGACCATGTGACTCACTCCTCTGCGAACGCTGTCCATCTGTGTAGGTGTCGCTGCTTCGTTCCAGCGCCTCGGCGCAGGGCGTTCCAGATGCCGGTAGCAATCCCCAGTCGCAGCATCATCATCGCCCGCCACCTGGCATGTCCTGAGCACAGAGACTCAGTGGAAGCTCAAGCAACTTTACGGGTGCTAGGCTCGAGACCAACCACGTAACGCCCGTCCTCGCAATAGAAGTCCGTTAGGCCTGGTCGTCTTGTGCAGCGACCTGTTCCTCACCACTATCTCACTTCCGAACTGTTTCGCTGACGCCACAAATCTCGACCGGTGTAATTGCGACAGTCGCGACGCTCATTCCCACGAACTTGTACATTTCCGTGTAGTTGACTTTGGTGTCGAATTTTGACGATAGTGCACGCTTCTCCCGACAAGAACCACCATTCCATGCTACTAGATCACTCCTCTATGACCTCCATCGACGAGTGATCTAGTAGCGACGGCGCATTGGGCCTCACCCACTCAAGCGTTCAATTGTCGTGTATTTTCTTTACAGATGTCACGGCTAAACTGTATTTCCTAACACAAAACGCCAGGCTGATCATCCTTTTCGCTGGTTTCAGTCAGTCCGTCCCCCCGAACTCTCTCTCACTTGCGTTTTTCCCGACGGAGCGAGCGTCTAACCCGAGTGGTTACCTCCATACACTTCCTACTTGTATATCTCCATCATGGTCGGACCCATGCATAGACTCAAGAACAAGCTACGCAGCAGTCGCCTGCACAAGAAAGAAGGCGCGTGGGCCTTGGACGAAGACTCGCTGCGGCTCAAGCAGCAGCAGGACGATGCCGTGCGCTTCGACCGCAGCACGACGCTGGCTGACACCGTCAACGTGACGGACGACGTGGAAGATATGTTCTACGGCCGCAACACGACCCGCTCCACGACCTCAGACATGCCGCAATACCGCACGACGGAGCAGATCCGCGGCAATAACATGACGCTCTCGGCGTTGCAAGAAGACACAGAGGCTAGCTACGTCAGCAACGCCAGTAGCAGCTTCTCCCAGTTCTCAGCCACGACTCCCAGCAACTACGCAGCTTCTACCCCTGCTAATAACCTCACTAGCACATATCACGGCTTCTCAACAGCTCACAACACACGTGCAATAAGTGGAGACTTTGAGTTAGAACGACTCCGCTCCGAGGTGCTCGAGGTTAAGGAGGAAGTCAAGGCCATTCGACGAGAAGTTATGAACGAGTTACACGTGACGCGCTACGACGTGCTCAAGGAACTGACGCTGCTTAAAGGAGCCATTGCGCAGCTTGTGGCGCAGCAGAGCTCGTCTCCGTCTGTATCGTCCACTGACAGCTCGTCGTCCGACCCACTGTCGGCTCAAGACCGCGCGGCATTGACTCGCCAGACGTCCACCAAGACGTCGTCGGCCACACGCGATCGTCTTGCCGCGTCACGCTCTAATATTCACAAGACTCCTCCACCAGCGGCTCGTGCTAGTGTGAGACTTACACAGCTGGCTCCAGTGGCAGACAACGCCTTGTCAACGCCGTTGAGTCCCCAACAGATCAATGAGATGTTCCCGCTCATTGATTTCACATCGGAGCTGGCGGCGCACGCTCGTGGGTTGACACCTGGATCGCGCACGTGGGCGCTGACCCGCGTGGAGGAGTGGATGGATGCGCGGTTCAATGTGGGCAACGACACTCTTCTAGCTGTTGTTGGTGAGGGAGGAACAGGTAAGAGTGCGTTCTGTGGCACGGTGGCCCAACAGTTCCGTGGCAATCTGTTGGCCGCCCACTGCTGTCAGTTCGACCGCAAGAGCAAAAGCAGCCCACGCAACGTATTGCTGTCGATGGTGCACCAGCTCGTGGATAATCTGCCGCTTTTCAAGAACCAATTGGCGAGACTCAACCTCAAGTACGTTCTGGAGGAGGCAGACCCGTTGCTGCTCGCTGGAAAGGTGCTTGTGGACCCGTTAAATGCTGTGGAGGAACCCATGCACGCGACTTTCATACTGGTGGATGGAATTGATCAGTGCTCGGCTGGAGCGAACGGCCGCAACGAACTGCTTGAGTTTTTCGCACAGGTCATCCCTCAGCTTCCAACGTGGGTTGGTTTTCTCGTATCGTCGAAGCCGTCGTCCAAGCTGGCGAAACGTCTTCCTGTGTCGTCAGTGCTGGACTTCAGCTCTAAGAACGGAGCTTTTGTGTCGGATGTGTCCTCGCTTGTCGATGACATTGCTCGCAATTTCAGCGATAATGACGCTGCGGAGGCCAAGAGAGTACTGAAACAGAAGAGCGGCGGCAATTTTGCGTATTTGGAGTTCACTAAACAGGCTCTGTCGCATCCAGGTATGGTGGCCGCTAGCAAGGAAGGTGCCGTACCTCTCGGTGTGCTTGATGAACTACCAGAGACGCTGTACGACATTTACGCTGAAATCTTTGAGGACAAGTTCGGTCAAGGACGCGCACGCGTTTGGGGCAAAGCGAAGCCGCTATTGCAGCTTGTGGTTGGAGCAGCAGCAGGACCGTACTCACCAGTGACTGAGGAGCAGGCCAAGAAGCACTTCAACCTCACAGCGGAAGACCTGCGCATGCTTCGACGTTCTTTCGTGGATGTCGTGACTGTAAGACACGGCACATACCGCCTCGAGTGCTCTGCGTTGTGTGCGTGGCTGAGTGACCCTGCTCGATCTGAAGAGCAGTTCTACTTCAGCATAGACGACGCGCTCCATGCTCTACGCAAGATGCGCCGTGCTGTCGGTTCCGGTGACTCAAGCAGCGGTCACTCACCCTCTGGAAGCTCGGACGACAGTGCGCCATCTACCCATCGCAGCCACGCGCCACCGCGAGCAAGCAGTAGAGTATCCAGCAAGTCGCACCAGCGATCACAAACACGTCACGAGCCGCGTGCCAACCCGGACTACAAACCAGTGGGCATTCTCAAGCGCGGCAAGTTGTAGATCAATTGAGTAGCCAAGTGCCAAATAAGTATTGATGTTGTTATCATCTCGTGAACCCGCCTTGTTCACTCTCGACGCTGCCGTCGCATCTTCCCCAATCTATCGCTCTTGCCACCGCCGGTAAATGCACGAACAGCAGACAACATCTGCGCGAAGTTACCACTTGAGACGGGTCGAGATGTACTTGAAGTCATTTCGATAGTCGCGCCAGCTTCACGCCCGATCACTTCCAATGCAGTGCGCAGGAATGCCAGAGCACCTTGTGCGGTCTCTCCGATGCTTAACACGCCGAAGACACCAGCTGTGAGACTGTCAGCAAGCAGGAAAAGTGTTCCTAAAGTCCGCTCCACATCAAAGCATACGCCGTGCAGCCGGCAGGCGTGGAAGAAAGCAGTGTACTGCATGGTGGTCACGTGCGGGTGGAACACATACGAGCACACCACAAAACAGCGCGGAGCACCTGTAAGTGAGCTTTTGGTCAGCGAGGCTTCACGCAGTAGCAAGTCTGTAGTGCTGCCACTTCCACTACGTCCTCCATTAACTGCGATCAGGGAGTTGCTGACAGCCACTCGGTAAGCACCTGAATCGACATCCACCACACCACGAGCGAGCAAGTGGAAGCACGCAAAGCTGGCGGCTGAGTCCGTGAGGAACGGGTGCACAGCTAGCGCCCACAATCGTGGTGCACCATTGCTCTTTTCATCCTCGAAAACCACGAAGTCCAAACTGACGTAACCCCAGACATTGGTTTCCACTAGCAGCTTCCCCGCGGCGTTGCATGCACCCTACAAAAATCGAGAACAGATAGAATACTGTCAAATGAGGAAACGAACATGTGCGTAACTGCGAATCGGGGACTCACCTTCACTGCCTCATGTGGTGCTGCCGTCTGAGGGAATGCAAACGCTACGGTCTTTCGGTTCAACCCGCCCCCTCCAGTTGATAGTACATTCTGCGTCGATGTCACGTGAACGGTGCCATCAGGGCAAACAAACAAGTTAGCACGCACATAAGCCGGATCCATGAGCGCAGTTGTTGCTTCTGGTGACGTTGCAATAGTCGTTGGAGGAACGGCTTCGATAACACAGCCGAAATGGGTAATGGCTTCGGTAAACTCACGCCACGTTGGGTAGATTTCGGAGTGCATAGGCGTCGCAAGGCGGCCTAACATACCCGGACGCTCCAGCTCTGTCAGAACCAGTTTGGCTGCTGCATCACGAGGTCCTGGTTGTCGCCAATACTCGGGTGTCCGCTTTTCTCGTCGTAGCTCACGCATTACTTGCATTCCTGACAAGTCCACCACCGCCTCACCTAGACCAAGAGGATCGTAGTCAAGCTTGAGCAACCACTTCGGCTGTTCCATGTGTGCTACAGCGAGCTTGGCAAGTGCCGCGAGAAGTTCATGCTCGTCGTACAGCTCATAGGTACCTATGGGAACGTTAACATCGGCACGAATCAGTAGCCGTTTGCCGCCCGAACGAGTGAGCAGCGGCAGTGCTTGAGCTGGTGGCGCACCGAGAATCGGTAGATCCAGTGCCATTGCTAGTCGTTGGTCTTCGCTACCAGGTAAACCCATCACGAGGTATGCCTCTTTGCCAGCAGTGTAGTGCCGAATGCGACGCAGGCAATGAGGCGAGTAGAGCAGCAATGACGAAAGCGAGAAATGGGCTGGAAAACGCGCGGCTTGCTCGGGAAATACTAACTTCACACGAGGTCGGCTATCTGCAAGACCACCAAGCTGCAGGAGTTTGAGAAAATACTGCGAAACATCCGCCGTGAGCTCGAAAGGCGACACATATATCAACAGGTCCACCTGCGGATCCAGTGCTGCAGCGCATACCCGGGTGAGTTGGAGATTTTGCAGCACAGCGAAGTTTTCAGCACTGAGACGCGAATGTTCATCAAGCGATAAAGACGGCACGTGCACTACAACACGTCGGCGTACTGCAATCTGTGACCACTGGGACTTTAGATTATGCATCCGTGCTTCCCATTTATCAAGTTGCTCGTGACGAACCTCCCATAACCGAGCTTTTAGAGCGGCGTGACAACTGTAGGCACGCCATGCAAGCTGAATTTTGGTCGCGTTGATGTCACTGGCACGTGACCGAGAATACTGGCGGCGAATTGACCACATACGAGCGCATGCTTGAATTGTAGTAGCAGCACGTCGTTTGCGATCTCTTCCTTTATACCGTTGGCCTGGACGACGCAGAACCGACAGCACCTGATCTTCGTTCACAATGCACGATAAAAGCTCACGCCTAGAAAATCGAGCCTGATCTGTTGCTGCAAGAGATAACAATCGTTGGCCATCAACATACGCTAGCGGGACGAAATACTGCGTAAGCAGTGTCTCCAATGCTCTCAGAGCCTCTTCAACACTTCCCCAAATCTCTTGCGCAACTCTGCGGAACGATATGAACTCGGGTGTATCTCTCATGGTACGCCCTTTATGAATCAAAAACTGATGCAAGCTGTATGCATCCAGCAATTCGTTGTAGCCACGAATTTTGTCGACGTTGGCGCCTAGTTCCTCCATCTCGGCCTCCTCGTTCTTGTCATTTTTATCGTTTTCCTGCTCCTCATCAGATATGTCGTCGCCCGGCTGTTCATTGAAGTTACCCTCTACATCCTCGCCTTGGTTCGTGAAGGCAGCCACTGCAGCAGACATTAATGATGTCTGATGAGCAGACCTACCATTTTTGTCAGCCCGGCCTGACTCTGGAAACGACATCGTAATTCTGTTTGGGCCTCGTCCAGCCGAGTCCCGCATTGTGCTACGTCTTCTAGTGCTAGCGTCAGGGGGATTACATTCGGGTACAGGTGGTGGGGGCGTTGGCGGTGCACGAAGATCAAACTTGAGTGTTGCAAGATTATAACCCGTAGACTGTGTAAATGGTGTATGTCGAGCGGATTGTTCGGAGCGATCGTACATTCGAGTTGCGCGCTGCTTCATAACACCACCTCCAGAACCATCTATGGCACCGCTGGGTCCTGCAAATGCTGGAGTCAAATCGGCATACGCAGGTAGGAAGCCACGCGTGATCAAGTTCAAAACACCGTGTTTCGCATCTTCCTCGCGCAGTTCTGGCGTTGGTGCACTAGGGTCGGCTTTGTTGACACTAGGCAACAGACGACAGTGCTGCGTAGTCTTCTTACGCATAAGGCGACCATGATAACTTCCAAGATGTCGTTGCCAATGCTGAGGTGATGGCATGAGTGATTGCCGAATCTCAACGCTGCTGTTTCGAAATTGCTGCATTGTGCACACCAGATCCACATTCAGCTATCCACACAATTATCGACATGCGGAACTACTCACCTCTCGAAAGAACTCCATGGGAATTGAGCTAGCATCCATAGACCTTGTCAGTCTAGGCTTGTAGGAGTTATTGCATCCACTGCGATGCTGTGTTGACGGAGGAGCCCCAACCGTGACAGCAGGAAGTACATTACCGCTCTGATGCTGATTGTTTTGCGCATTGCTGCTGCTGTTAACCATACCGTTGAGTACAAGCTCTGCTTTGGTCCGGAGCTCCGATTCTGTCTGCTGCAGGATAGCATTGAAAGCCTGCACTTCGGCCGTAGTCACCACTGCACTGTGACGCATCGGGGATGCATTTGCCTCCACGGCCGCTGCAGCAGCTGTCATCTGCTCGCGCATGACGCGTAGTTGCTCCTGAGTCTGCAACAACAACCTCCCCACATCCTCCACATGATGTTGCTGCTGCATCTTCTCCATCTTGACAGCTTCAATCAGGAACCTGTCGTCGTAAAGCGAGCCAAACTGACAGACCAATTATACCAGTCAGCAAACATGAGATGCTACGCGTAGATGCTCAAGGTGCTTGTATACCAGTGCTAATCGCTTGAAATAGGACAATCGGGTCTCACTTTGTTGCATGGAGTTCACCTTCAAACCTTCTGGTTGTTGAATACTTGCACTATCATCGCAACATGAACATCTTGCGAGTGCCTGAACTCGGCACGACTGCTTCTGGTGACAAGGCGCGGCCCACGTCGTGTGAAGGTTACGTGACCAAGCGAGGCCATTTCCGGAAATCCTGGCGCGTACGATTTCTTGTTGTCGATGGATCCAACCTGGAGGTCTCATACTATGAAAGCCGCACTGCTTGTCACCCACCCAAGGGTGAGGCGTCTACACCCAAAGGGAGCTTCTTCCTGTCAAGTATTGAACCACACGAATATGTCATCGGTGTCATGGGAGCTGCTGACAAGCCGTTCGGCTTCAAAATGGTCGGCCATGCCCCGAAGAAAGGCTACGTTGAGCTGGATGTGTTCGTGGATACGCTAGCCGATCGCAACAAATGGCTCGAAGTCACTCGCAATGCATTAAGTGCTAAACGTCAACTGACGCGTCAGGCGATTGACCAGAGCGTCAGTCCAAACAAGAAGAATCTGTTCGGCTTCTCATTGTCGCCACAAGCAGCAATGTCACCACAGAAGCAGATGCAGACGCTGGAAAAGAGCAAAGAAGAGTTGTTGTCAGAAGCGTTGCGTGAGATCGAAGCTGCCAAACTCGTGGGTCGTGAAGCCTGCAACGAGATCGTTATCCAGGGAGAGAAACTTGACGCTATTGAGCAGGATCTGGGCGCGATCGACCGCGACCTAGACTTCGGTGACAAATTGTTACGGCGCCTCAAGAACCCCACTCTGCATCTCTTCTCAGATGACTCGCGTCCAAAATCCACCTCCAGCTCCAAAGCAAACTCACCTCAGCGTTCTCACCAATCTGGTAGTACAAGTCCCTCTCGTCTTCCACCTGCGATGGAAAGCATTAGCGACCCCGGGGCCAGCGATTTGGAGCGACTAGCACAAGCTTTGGGGGAACTTGAGGTACAGGCGGAGATGTTGAATGGCGAGGCTGGTCGTAGCACGCAGCAGATCGAGCGCATCGAGCACCAACTCTCACACGTCACAGCTCGCGTGGAGAAGCAGACCAAACAGGCATCTGCGACGCTGAGTGCTGGTCCGAGACTCTTCTGAGATCTACAGTAGCAACAACAACTAAGGAATGCAATCTACTGTCAGATTCCGCCTTGATTTCGTCGTTTTGGCTAGAAAATGGGGCGAGGGGGGCCACTCTTGCGGTCCATGAAGTACTGCCGACGCATCAACTGGTGGTGGCGCTTAAGTCCGGCTTCCATGTCCTGCGTCTTCCAGCGCGCGTTCTCTTCGCCCTTGGCCTCGAACTCGGCGGCGTTGACGCGCTGGCCGTTGCGGTAGACGAAGCGCTGGACGCCTGTGTCTGTAGCACGAGGTGAGAGCGAGAAGCAAGCAAGAGGAAGGAGATGGCTACACTCACTCGACTCGGAGCGCGGCGTCACGATCTTCAAATACCCGAGCGACGACTGCGCGCGTTGGATGAGGGCGGAGACTCTGATCATAAATTCGTTTAGGACAGGACAGCGACAGAGGAATGGGGCCAAGGGACGTACTCCTTGGGGTCTGTCAGCTTCTCGTGGTCGCGGAACTCGCGGCGGATTTGGTTCAGCGACGTCTGACGCTTGGGCTCCGGCAGACTCTGCGCCAGACGCAGCAGCTTCTTGTACAGCGGACGCAACTCGGCCATCGTCGTCATGGCCTCAAGTGATAGTGATGAAATCGTACTTAATGATAGGATAGGACCGAGCCTATCCTACGGTTATTTTAACTGAAAGCCATTATTGGGCAGTCACTCAATTTTGTCAGGTGCATTACGACAAACGCTGTAGCAGCTACGGGTGCCAATTCCAGTACATGCTTATTACGCGGTCAATACACTGCAATTCGAGTCACTATGGAACGCGGCTAATGTGTGCCCTGATACTATGACTCCCACCTTGGTTGCCAAGTTGGCACGCTGTATTTGATGCAGACGTCTTCGTCAAGAAGTTCTTGCTCCTGAGGAAGAATCCGCAAACGCAGCCTTGAGTCCGTATCTGTGGCTGCAAAATCGACCTCCGAGATACTGGTGTACCATAGTATAATAGTAGGAGATTAATCTTGGGATGGGAGTGGCACTGCCTCAGCTCTTCCTGGTTACAGAGAAGCAACCAGTTGCCAACAAACACTGATACTTTTACAGTTACCCTAGCTGTTCGTTGCCGTAAGACGTGTAGTGTCAGAATATTATTCCGAATACTGTGTAGATTACCCAAAGCCATTGTTGTCCAGTTACTCTTTGATACGTACGAGTGGTTCTCGTTTCATGAGGATGTCCTGTGCTAATGTGACTTCAATAGGTGAGATCAGCAAGAATTCAATCAAATCTCTGATCTGGACAGTTGATCTTTTATAGTGCAAACTTAGGTAGCACGCGCTGGTAATAATGCACATACAAAGTGCTACCGCAGCAGTGGAGCCCACCCACACCTCACTAAATTAACAGTTGCTGGTACGGGATGAACATCTCCGTCAATAATGTCGAAGCCTTCTCAAGCACCAAATTCAATCAATGTGGTTCCTGCGAATTCTCGGGGAGTCAGTATAGCAAATCTGAAAGCCCGAGCACTGACACCTAGACCTCCTGCATAAAACGTAGATAAGAGCTCAAGTCCGTGCAGGATGTTTGGCAGACCGCATTTTGCTACTGTCACCGACAAGTGCTCACCGCTGGAAGGCGGTGAACATTGTTGAGGGAGAGGCGATGAACTTTCGCGCCCTCTTCATTGTTACCGTCACCTCACTTGCTGCGATTCAAGCTCAGGTCATCGGTCACAACCTGGTTCGACCATTCCCACAACCAGTTCCCCTTACCAATGGCCAGAATGCGGCCGTGAAGTATAAGCCGCTGCTCAAGATCGCCGATGGATGCCATCCTTACCCTGCTGTTCAAATGGACGGCTCTATTAGCGGAGGTCTCAAGTGGGGCGGCCCACGGGATGGCGAGTGCACAGGTTCGAAGCTTGGATCACAGGTTTACGCTCGCTCAACATGGGTCAACGACGTATGGGCGATCATGTACGCGTGGTATTTCCCGAAAGGCAGAGGGGCAGTGCCGCTCCCTTTAATTTCTAGGCTCTTCGGTCATCGCCACAACTGGGAGTACCTCATTGTCTGGATTGATGATCCCGAGATTGACAACTCCACTATTCTAGGCGTGTCGATGTCTGCAAGTATCGGCTATGCCAGTCAAACTCCTCCTGACGCCAAGTATGTAGATGGATCAAGCGTTAAGGTTGAGTACTACTACAACCTCCTCCTGGGCAGCACGTCCGTGCGGCTTACGGAAGACGCGGGGGAATACCAGGATCTCATTACGTGGGACCAGCTCTCCAAGCTGGCACTGTACTCTCTGAACCACACGGATTGGGATGAGACCCTGTTTAACATAGCAGGACTTAAAATGCCGCTGTCGGATAGTGTGTTTGAGGAGTTGCTAGATAAGGCTTGGCCATTCTAGAGCGTCAGGTCTGTCGCGATTATTACTAGCTGAACTCGATCATTAACACAGAATCATTGTACCAACGCGCTAACTAGTCAACCAGTTCGCAACGCGCATCACTTGCAAGTCCAAGTCGCTTTTGCTAAAGAAGGTCATTTCATCAGTTGTCCGTAATATGTCTGCATCAAATACAACGTCCAACTTGACAACCAAGGTGGGAGTCATATGTAGTACCAAGGCACACGTCAGGCGTGTCCATAACGACTCGGGATGAAGTGTATTGGCCGCGTAGTAAGCATTAAGTACGATATGACGATTGGTTTACTTTCAGTATGCCGGTCGCAGTAGGGAACAAGCGACAGAAGATGGAGTGTGGCGTCAAGTGCGTGGCCTTCTCTCTCTATGAAACGGTCCTAGCCTAACTAACACTCGTCATTCGCTGTCTGTAGCCTTGCGGGGACGCTGACGTCGCCTTCGGACTCGTTCGTGGCCACGCTCCACATTGCTGGCTGGAGAACATGTCCGTCCTTCGTCAAGGCTGGGGAAGTGGCCGCAGCGATGCAGATGCTGTATCCAGACCGCGTGGCATTCGAGACGCACCCGTTCGAGGACCGCGACGCCTTCAAACAGTGGCTCCGTGCGTCCCAACACGACGTCAACACCACTTTTGGGAGTGATTCCAAGGCAGCAAAGCACGTGACGTCGCCCTTTGTGTGGAGCAGCAACCCCACGAGGTTCGTGGGTGGGTGCGATGATCTGTTGACGTTCTTCCGCTCTTCCGTCACTACGCAGAAGCCCCAGAGTGCTGTTGTTCCTAGTGATAAACCAGAGACTCCTGTTGATGCACCTGCAACTGAACCCCCTTCAACAATCGCTGAGGAGACGAGCTATGACTACGACCTGGTGGTAATTGGTGGTGGCTCTGGTGGCTTGGCTTGCTCCAAGGAGGCAGCTTCGTTCGGACAGAAGGTCTGTGTGCTGGACTACGTCAAGCCGTCTCCGCAGGGCACGTCCTGGGGTCTTGGGGGCACGTGTGTCAATGTCGGCTGCATCCCCAAGAAGCTGATGCACCAGAGCTCTCTGATCGGCGAAATTATGCACCACGACGGCGCCAATTTTGGCTGGAATCTCGCGTCTGGTGAAGGAGGTGCGCCGACTTTCAACTGGAAGCAGTTGGTTGCGAATGTGGACGGATACATCAAGGCCATTAATTTCAAGTACAAGGTGGAGTTGCGCAGCAAGTACGTCAAGTACGAGAATTTCCTGGGATCATTCATTGACCCGCATACGCTGGAGTTGTGGCACCCTCGCAAGGGCACGAAGCAGATCACTACTCGCGATGTGGTCATCGCTGTAGGTGGTCGGCCGAAGGAGCTGACCTGCCCAGGAGGCGAGCTTGCGATTTCCAGTGACGACATCTTTTGGATGAAGAAGAAGGAACCGGGCAAGACGCTTGTTGTGGGTGCCTCGTATGTGGCGCTTGAGTGCGCAGGATTCCTGAAGGGTATGGGATACGATGTGAAGGTGATGGTGCGCTCTATTTTACTGCGAGGTTTCGATCAGGATATGGCCAACAAGATTGGTGACTACATGGAGGTGCAGTCCGGTATCGAATTCATTCGGAAGACCGTCCCACAGTCCATCACGAAACTCGAAAGCGGTCAACTGCTGGTTAAATGGAGTACTGAAGATGGCGAAACCTGTGAGGAGGCATTCGATACGGTGCTAAACGCAACAGGTCGTGATTCGGACGTCGCTAAGCTGGGTCTAGACAAGGCTGGCGTGAAATTGAACGAGAAGACTGGCCGTATCTGGGTGACGAATGAGCAGACCTCGACGCCAAACATCTACGCTATTGGTGATGTTATCGACGCGCCGGAGCTCACTCCTGTGGCCATCCAAGCTGGACGCCTCCTTTCGCGTCGTCTGTATAACAATTCCACAGTGCAGATGGACTACGAAAAGGTATGCACGGCCGTGTTCACCCCCATTGAGTATGGGTGCTGCGGACTGTCGGAGGAGGACAGCAAGGAGCGGTACGGCGAAGACAACATTGAGGTCTATCACACGAACTTTGTGCCGCTGGAGTGGTCACTGTCAACGGAGACTCGCACGTCAGCTGAGTCGTGCTATGTGAAGGTGATCTGCGATCTGGCGCGCGATAAGTTTGTGGTGGGCTTCCACTACCTGGGACCAAATGCTGGCGAGGTGACTCAGGCCATGGGTTTGGCAATGAAATTGGGCTTCACGTACGACCAAATGGTTGACACGGTGGGCATTCACCCGACAACGGCCGAGTCGTTCACGACCCTGGAAGTGACGAAGAGCAGTGGTGGCGCAACCACTGGCGGAGGTTGCTGAGGTTAAGTTCCCCCTACTTTCCTCCAAACCTGCTAGTCGCCCAGCGGGACTCGCTGACAAAGTAAGTCATTGCAAGGTGCTAGGGGGTGGAAAGGAGGGGGAGAGGAAGCAATTGATGGAGGCCAGGCTGCAGAGATTCAAGAGTATGACAAGCTTGTACTGCTCTTGAGGTTTGACGGTCTGTCGGGAGACTAGCGCTGAGTAATGACGCTCTTTCCAGAAATCCCTAGCGGGAGGGGAAATTGAGCTGAGAATCGGTGCAACACAGTCTTCCACGCCATGAGTCGTTGCTTCCTCGCATCAATCGAGACGGTTGCATACCAGATCAACAAACAAGATCGAGATGACAAGTGAAGATGCAGGTGAAGTTGCACTAGCCTAATCTAATCTCCTTGGTTATCTCAATTGCTAGCACGAGCCAATTATCCAGCGCCATCTGGCCGCACCTTCTTGGCCTCTTCCGACACAACGCCATTCACACTTCGATTATCATGCGACTACTTGTGTCTCCTCTTGTGCTTCTGTTAGTCTTGCTACCAGTCTGCGTCATTGGCCAGCGTCGACTAGATGCTGGCTTGGGCGAGGGTCAGGTCGTGCTCCACCCTCCGCCCTTCTTCATCGTGGACGGCCTGGACTTCCAGGGCATGTCACTCGCCTATCTGCAGGAACAGGGTATCAACACGAGCATCGAGGCACAGACTTGGATGCACCAGCACGGTTACAGTTCACTGCGTTCAATGCTGGACGACGAGTCCTTATACCACGTGACAGAGGAAGCCATCTTCGAGTGCGGACTCACGAGCCCCAAGACCGAGACGCAGCTTATCCCGACGAACAACTCGTTCCAGACCTCGGGCTACACGCTGGACGGGCCGTGCGAGGTCTGGCTGGATGACACGAAGGTGTCCTCGGGTCGCAATTGCCACACGGAATTCCCGCACGGCCAGCACCAGATCGACTACAGCTCGTGCGGAGATTCGTGCATGCTCTCGTGGTACTGGCTCGGCATCAAGTACGTCGAAGGTATCTACTCGTGGCAGGTCTACAAGAATTGTGTTGCCCTCGGCAAGACTGCGACGGCCTGAGTGGTGTAGCTGAAGTAGTGAGATGACTTTGCTTGTTGTGCGTTGCCTGTGCTCATAAGAATATCACCAAGACTTTTACGATCGGGTCTTTAGTCTCAAGCACGAGAGTAACTTGATGCAGCATTGTGAATTGGCATTCTAACTAGCATCGCCTTCCTTGCAATGGAAGGGTAGTTTACCGGTTCATTGCGACCACGTTGATCGCTATGAGTGACAACGATGGCACGAAAGTCACCGTAGCGCACCTCTACTCGAACCCAAGCATTTGGCGCATGTAACAGACACTTTCAGCGTTAGCTTTGGCCACCGACGGGGATGCATCCCATCCTTTTCGGTGGGTCAACAGCGATCGCGTGCTGAAATGCAAAATGAATTTTAGGTATGATTGATCCTGTGCGTACCTTGCTAGAAGTTGATCGGATGTGCTGTCGGCTTGTGCTTCTACTTCTGCCTCTCCATCTCTCAAATGGGGCGAATAGGCATTGTCAACTTCACCATTTTGAAGTCGTTCTCTGTTCGAAGAGGATATGTACGAGCTGCAGGATTTTCAAACTCTCGCTGAGGTCGCGACTCACGAGATTTCGTCGGATGACAAGGAAGCACCCACCAGTCAACATCACGTGAACGTGACCAGCGCGTTTAAGTCAACAACACAGAGGTCTTTACACTCCTTTTGCCTCTATCTGCGCTGGAATCTCACAGATACTTTGACGAAAATGACCGACTATAATACCTATCGCAATTCCAGACCACGATTGTAGAAGAGAGAGCGCCGTCCTCTTCCGATTACCACGGTGGTTTGCCTCTGTGCTCATCGCATCTGCCAGAGCGCCGTCCTCTTCCGATTACCACGATGGTTTGCCTCTGTGCTCATCGCATCCGCCGTCACACCGGATGGTGGTCACTGAGTGCACCTTTGCCGGTGTTCGACGCCTTTGACGGCCTCTCTCGACACCACCAGACCAGGCATACCTCCTCAATGCGCGGACCCCTTGCGGACTGCAAAATCTCCATCCTCATTTTCCATTCCCCCGCGTCCTTGCCACTCAAGTACCAATGGTTCCTTCATTCTTTTCGTCGCTCTCGGTGGCCGCTGTGCTCTCCAGTGCTGCGCTGCTTGCCCCCACTGCAGAAGCTCACCAGGTTGTGCTACTTCCGGCTCCTACATACACAACCGATAACAAGGACACCAAGTATGCGCCGTTGGCCTTCCTGGAGAACCAGGGCTATGAGACTGTCGAGGACTTCAACGCATGGCGCCGCAATAAAGGATACAAGACTCTACGCGCTTTCATGGACGGCGCCAAATACACCGTCACCGACGGAGCTGACTACTACTGTGGCTTTACGAACGCTAAAGCCGCACCGCAAGCCATCCCCGGTGGAACCATGCGCTCTACGGGTTACACGCACGACGGTCCGTGCGAGGTCTGGCTCGACACTACGCGCGTTCTCCAGTCCGACAACTGCCACGAAACTATCAGCGGCAAGACGTACGATCTAGACTATAGCTCGTGTAAGGGTACTTGCACACTCCGCTGGTACTGGTTGGGTGTGCGTTTCCTCAAGAACGAGTACTCGTGGCAAGTGTACAAGGCGTGCGTCCCGCTTTCGTCATCGGCTCGGAGACTTGAGGGTGCGGCCAACGAGTCCGTTGCTATCGAGATGTGAACACCCGGCAGTGCCATCTACTAGAATCGTTGAGGTATTAGACAAGATGGTTCCACCGATGTTTGCGAAGACACACCTGGCAAGGGAGTAAAGGTTTCGCAAGGAGTTTAACTCCTCGCTAACAGCGCACGGTAACCGGCAGACGTATCTGTCAATGAGCTAGTATAACTACCGTAGTCGTCGTAAAAAACAATGACTATCGTCGGAATAATGGTTACTTTTCGAATGCAACAGTGATCAACCAAACAACATCTACGTATATTTCGGACTAGCTGCAGATTTATTAGCAAATGCACTTGACAACACGCTCTGACGACCAAGAAGCCCTTATTTCGACAACTTAGAAATTGAGGACCGCGGACTCGTTGGCGGCACCCTCGAGACGTCGACCCGAAGCCGAAAGCGGTACGCAAGCCTTGTAGATTTGCCACGAGTACTCGTTCTTCAGGTAGCGGACACCCAACCAGAACCAGTAAAGCGTGCACGGGGAGGTGCACGATCTGTAGTCGATGGTGTAGTCCTTGCCACTGATGGTTTCGTGGCAGTTGTCGTACTGCATGACCATGGTGTCATCCAGCCAGACCTCGCACGGACCGTCGTGCGTGTATCCGGTCGATCGCATGGCGTTGCCGTCCGGAATGGCCTGCGCGTCGCCGTTGATGTTGGTGAACCCGCAGGTGAAATCGGCACCGTCACTCACAGTGTACGAGGCGCCATCGTTGAAAGCGCGCAGCGAGTCATATCCATTATCCTTGCGCCACGCCGTGAAGTCTTCCTGTGTCGCGAAGCCCTGGTCTTCCAAAAAGGCCAATGGGGCGTACTTAGTGTCCTTGTCATCGGTTGTGTACGTCGGAGCCGGCAGAAGAACGATTTGATGGGCTTCGGCAAGTAGAGCAGCGCTGGAGAGAATGGTGGCGACAGATAGCGAAGAAGCGATTGAAGGAGCCATGCTTGACTTGTTGAGTGCTGGAAGGTGCTGGAAAGTGGCAAAAGCGAAAGTGAGGAGACCTTCGTACGGCGAAGTCCTTCGCGCGGGACTCGCAAAGGCAGAGCTGGAGTTTGGTCTTCTACTAAAACGATCATACCACATCCTGGTATCCGCGTGGTCATCACCGGAAAGGCAGGACGAGCATATTCCGTTCGTTTGTTAGATAGGGTGAGAAACCTGCTGCTTTCGGGCCTTGACACGGCAGTCACCAAAATGAATGAACTGTCCGTTGTTTGAGCCGACGACGTTCTATCTCTGCAGACGAAGACATCGAGCTTCAGAGTCTTTACGTGATGCCTCAAACATTTGACTCGGTACCTTTACACTTGACGAAGTTGCACAACAGGTCAATCTCGCTAATCGAGCATGAAACAAGTTGAAGTTGTCATTTGTTTTCGGTGGTCGGTTCTGTCGGCCTTACTCGTCCTCATCGAGCCACCCTCGCACCTTGCGCCACAATTGTTGCTTCTCACGCTCGAGTTCTTTTCGGAGCTTCGATTCGCTAGTGACTTTGCGCCATTGAGCGCAAATTCTGCGGAGTTTTGCTCGTTGCATCTTAGCCACTGCCTCACAAACTATCTTTCGCTGGTAGGTGTATTCATTCGCGAGACGTTTGCACCATTGCATCCATGAACGATGAAGAGTATTCCACTGATTTTGACGGTGTATTGCTAGTGCCCGAGCCTCTGTTACGTGATGGTAGTGCACGAAACCCTGAAGAGCTCGGCGCTGGAGAGAACGGGCGTAGTGCTTCCCCGCCTCTACCAATTGCACTCGTTCGCGGTGACGACGAACTTTACGACGCATTAACAAGAATTCCTGCCATCGTTCCCAGTGCAAATACACCATTCGAAGTTCGTGCCATCGGGTTGCATTGCGTGCAATTCGTTCGCTGAGGGCATGGTGTTTTTGCCACGGCAGCAGTGCGTAGTAGAAGAGCAGTCGCCGACGGTTGTGCTTAGCTGCCTTGTGGCGCTGAGCAATCATATGATCGTGTCGATCCTGCTTCTCCTTCAGTGCGAGTGCTTCTGCTAGTTTCCGTTCTCGTACGCGTGCCTTCTCCTCTGCTCTCTGCTGGAGAAGTTGTGCCTCACGAGCCGCACGTTGTTCTTCCTGTTTCTCTCGTTTCTTCTGTTCAAGCTCTTCATATCTTCGTTTTAATTGTTCGCGCCGTTGTTTGCGTTCGACTGCGCGCTGTTCCATGGCTCTGTAGACTTTATCGACATGCTTGGGGGCTCGTGTGAAAGTAGTTCCTGTAAATGATGAAGGAGACACTTGGTCGGGAGATTCTGTCGATGGTGCTTGCCTACTGTTGTCCGAAAATGCTGTTCGGCATTCATCAGTAGCTGGCCATGCATTGTGTCTTCTTCTAACCTGGTGAACTCTAGTCGAGATTTTGTCGTTGCTGCTAGTAGTACGGTCACGAGAGCTTGGAGTGTTTTCGATTGATACCTCTTGAAGACGTTCCTCTCCTCCATCGTCAAAAGAACTTTCAGTTTGTGCTTGGCTGTCATGCGCGCGTGCTAGTGTTTTCTGTCGTTGTAGTCTCTCCATAAGTTGTTGAGTTTGTGCTCTGCGCCTATCGGTAGCCTCCACTGCCGCGTGGTGCTCCTTTTGCTGCGTGACGAATGCCATCCATCGGTAAAACCACGTTGGTAGGCATTTCAAACGATGGAATTGTTCTGCTTGCTCGTTCATTTGCTGTTCTCGCACCAATTTCAAGCGTGCTTGGTCTGCTGCTCGTACATCCATCTGTCGATGTGTATATCGCTTCCAGTTCACAATGACACACTTCATTACTCGCCAGTTGAACTCTGCCACCACTCGAGCCTCTTGTTTTTGCTTTTTTTCAACGTACTGCTGCCAAAGATCGAAAACGATGCTCAGGGATTCTAAACGCGATTTTCGGTGCTGAAGACGCTCTTCAAGTGCTGCAGCTTGTTGGTTCTCCAATGTGAGACGTTCGATTTGCTCTTCTATTCGGCGTTGCTCTTGAATCTCTTCCCTGTTGTTGTCAGTGCTAACAGATTGATGTAGCTGCAACAAAGTCTGTTCTTCAACTGTCTTCACTCTGCGAGCTTCACGTGCTTGTTGACGGAGCTGCTGTCGATGTTCCATTGGTAGTTGAGGGGGTAGTGCCAGGCGTGGACGTGAACTTTTGCTTAATACGCTGGTAGTTGGTGCAGGTACAGCTCGAGGTTTGGCTGCACGCTGGAGGAACTTGGTCGATCTCATTTCAGTCTGCTGATTGTTACTTGCACTTTGATTCAAATGAACACGTGACTTCTTTCTCTCGTGATGTCGAGGTGCAGTGTACATTTGCCTTGCATTGGTACTGCTCGAAAGATTTCTGGGAGTTGCTGTTCCTGAGCTTGGACGTACCCGAGGCGGAAGGTTACTAGTACTCCTTCGCTTTGGTTGCTGGCGTAGTGCATCTGCTTTGGTTTCGATCTGGAAACGAACTCGAAGGATCTCTTTCGCTTCAGCTGCAACATCGTCATAACCATTTTCTTTGTGTACAGGGATATCGCCATCGTTGAAGACCTTCGTTTGAGTCCGAAGACGCAGTTCAGGCTCACTGGCAAACGCGTTGCGACGACCGATCAACTCGTCAACGCATTCGCGACCTAACTCCTCCTGTTCTTTTAGTTTTGCGTCGAGCGCACGCAGCAGTCGCTCTGATACCGACGGAGAGCGAACTTGGTTTCCGTGGTTAGGACAGGTATCGTCCTCTCCTTCGGACTTGTTTAGCTGTGAATTCATTCGAGACCCAGATTGTTTGCCGAAACGTAATTGCCATGTCGACGGTCGAGTCGGTGGTGAGTAGGTGCCTGGCGTAGCATATTCTTCCCCCATTGTCGAACTAACAAGTTGGTTAGTACTCTCCATCTCCTAACATCAAGGGAGACACTAAAAGCAGCTTGGTATCGTCGCATTCAATGACAGAGCCAAGTCCGATATAAATACAACTGTGAAGTAGACTTTGAATGTCCTGCCCAATGCTCCGGTGTCAAAACACCGCCACACTACCATGTTCCACAAGGAGAGCCTTATCCAGTTCATGGCTGGTTCCGGTTGCTACTGTATCATTCAAATGATCTTGCTCATTGTGCTGGGTGCATTGCTCGTCGATAACCAACACTATCACCAATTACTGGGCACAACTATCCGCGACGTAGGTGGTGGTCTCGTTTTCACTGGCATATTCTACCTATTCGCCGCGCTACTTGGATTCGCCACTGCTCGGACAAAGAACAAGTGTTTGCTACTCACTCAGGTTCTACTCCTTGTAGTGCTGCTCTTTTTTCAGACTGTCATGGGTGGGGTCGCCCTAGCAGCAAGTAAAGCTCCCAGTCTAGCACTGAGTTTCGATGCACAAGTGATTTGTCTGACAGTGGGGAAGTACGAGGCTCTCAGCGACAACGACAAACGGACGTGCCAACGTTTTTTCCGAAGCGATGAATTCGCCGGTGCCATGCTGGTATGGCAGTCTTATTATATGAAAAGCTCAGTGGGAAGTGGTGATGCAGGCTCTTATCGTGCGATGGTTCTTGAACTGCAACGAGAGGAATTTTGCTGTGGATACGGACTGCCTATTCATTGCACCGCCGATACAAATTCATTCCCTAGCTCTCGACCAGCCCCGGTAATACCCAAATGGGACGATCAACGCCAAGTTTGCTCCAGCACTGCAGGGTTTTATCTTCCTACAACCGAGTGTCAAGGCGTGTGTCCATTTGCTCTTCCTAGCGGAACCTGCGGAAAGAACCCAGTCACTGGTGCTTCCCGTGGTTGCGCTGCATTTGTGTCAAGACAATTAAGTTTGCAAGTCCAAGCTATCGGTGCCATTGCAGTAGCATTCGTGATTTTCCCAGTACGTAACTACAAATGGTAAAATGTCAGTTGCACTGATGTACTAATTCATTGACTGGTGAACACGACAGATCCTCTTCATCGTAGGATCCGTTTGTCTGTGCTTGAAGCGGAGAGACCAAGACGTTCGGCCAAGTGTCGAATTTGCGAGCAAAGTGAAAATTCACGCAGAAATGTGACTCTGCAGCGTTAGTGCCCCGTGTGTTGAGATTCAGCTGTCTCGCTCTGTCTTCAAATCTTCTCCATTAAAAAGCGCAGATCTGGTAGCCGGTTTTTGTCTCTCTGACTAATGTCATCCAGCTGAAGCTTTCGGTATGGCGGGAATCCTTTATTGGCGGCACCACACAACCATTTTACCCACGCAGTAAGCGGAGAAGGGGTACGCTGTCGGAGAAATGCTCAGTCGCCCATTTCGCTGTCTAACTGGTCAAACCGGATATGGCATTGGAAGATCTTCGAACTAGTGAAGAGTGTGGACGTCAACACTGGATGATTTTCTAATAGCCTCCGTTGAGTAGTCTGCGTGATAAACGACAGACGCAAGTGCAAACCCACTTCTAGTATAGGTAGTCCAGGAAACACACCGTCGTCTGCTCAAGTTTGGAGAAATAGAGAGGTGGAAACTCGGGGACGGAATCTAGCACAGCCAGTATCGATTCTCGTGTCGGTACATTCTTCTTGTCACACAGTATTGCCCTTCTGAACGCCATTGTGTTGAGATGCTGTTTTTTGCTGTTTTGCAGCAACCACGCACCAGGGAGTTTCGGTATTCCTGAATGCTGCTTTTGGCATGCTAGAGCTGCTGCACAGTGCGTACTGCGGCATCTTCGTCGTCTACACTCCCATTTGTTTCGACCATGCTTGACACCGCTGTCGGTTGTGGTACGCTTCATGCAAAAGATTTTCGGATAGGTCGGTCCCATACAAGAGTCGATATATTTCCGTGACGATTATTTGTACTAGTTTTAGTATACTCTCTGCCCTAGCAATCACTCCGGCGTTTCCTCCCAAAGACGAAAAGAGCGAAAATGGAGGAGATTGGACTTCCCCCCGTCGCCGCAGACGATGAGCCGCTTGTGCCCGTTTCCATCGAGAGTAAGACGGATCTGTATGCCAAGTACAAGTCCCTGGAGCGACACTTGGAGTTCCTGGACATCCAGGAGGGCTACATCAAGGACGAGATGAAGAATCTCAAGCGAGAGCTCATCCGAGCCAAGGAGGAAGTCAAACGGATTCAGTCGGTGCCGCTCGTGATCGGCCAATTCCTGGAGATGGTGGACGCCAATTACGGCATCGTGGGCTCCACAGCCGGCTCCAACTACTACGTCCGCATCCTCAGCACCCTCGACCGTGAACGTCTCAAGCCCAACTCTTCGGTGGCTCTCCATCGTCACTCCCACGCCGTCGTGGATGTGCTTCCTCCCGAGTCAGACTCGAGTATCCAGATGATGCAGATGTCTGAGCGTCCTGACGTCTCGTACTCGGACATCGGTGGCATGGATATTCAGAAGCAGGAGGTTCGAGAGGCTGTGGAGCTGCCACTTACCCACTTTGACTTGTACAAACAGATCGGTGTGGACCCTCCACGTGGCGTGCTCATGTACGGCCCGCCAGGTACAGGCAAAACGATGCTGGCTAAGGCTGTGGCTAATGCTACAACGGCTGCCTTTATCAGTGTTGTGGGCTCTGAGTTCGTACAGAAATACTTGGGAGAAGGCCCGCGTATGGTGCGCGACGTCTTCCGCTTGGCCAAGGAGAACTCGCCTGCTATTGTCTTTATTGACGAGGTGGACGCTATTGCTACCAAGCGTTTCGACGCACAGACAGGAGCAGATCGTGAAGTGCAACGTATTTTGCTCGAGCTGCTGAACCAGATGGACGGCTTTGATCAAGCTACGAACGTCAAGGTTATTATGGCCACCAACCGTGCAGACACATTGGACCCCGCACTGCTGCGTCCTGGTCGGTTGGATCGTAAGATCGAGTTCCCGTTGCCTGACCGACGACAGAAGCGGTTGATTTACCAGGCTTGCACAGCAAAAATGAATCTTGGAGACGAGGTAGACCTGGAGGACTACGTGAACCGTCCCGAGAAGATCAGCTCAGCTGATATTGCGTCCATTTGCCAGGAAGCAGGTCTCCAGGCGGTGCGCAAGAACCGCTACGTGGTACTGCCCAAGGACTTTGACAAGGGCTACAAGAATGCCATCAAGCGGGCGGACACGACGTTCGAATTCTACCACTAAGCGAGCATGGTTGGTAAATTTTCACATTCAGCGTCAGATAAACAAGTAAAGTTTTCTTGGTGCGTGTCCGCATGGGATAATTGGATTGAAAAGCAAAGTTATTTGTCTTCTAGCTTCTTGGAAGTGTTGGTGGCGCTCTGTCTTTGACGGATTTCCTCCTACGTGAATCACACGTTAGCATACAGCTGAATATCACAGCATAATATACCATACGTACGCGGACTTGGAAGAGCTTCACATGCAGATTTTGCTCAAGTTCTAGGAGTTCTTCTTCCGATGACAGGTGGAGCGAGCGTGCTAATAGTTTGTTGTTGAACCAGTTACCGTGCCTGAAGGACAGCAACGCCAATCGTCAAGCTTTTGCCACACGTACAAAAGTCACAGATGTGCACGCACTTGATAACGAGTAACTCGACAATAGGCAGGACATTCGTGACGAACTTGTGTTTGATAGTCTCGACTGCCGGCCGGATGAAGCCCTCGAAAAGGAGGTGCGGAAACTTCAGAACCAAACATAATCAGCTCGTTGCAAATCATGCAAACAAACCTCTACGTACCTGCTTGTTTGGTGTCAGCAACAGACCCAGCAGGACGCACTTGAATAAGTAGTAGAAGGGGAACCTATGGCACGAACACGAGGTGTTACTTCTAGACATGGTTGTCTCGACTATTGTGGCAGGTTACCATGAAATGAAGAACTCAATGTACTGCTGGAAGATTGCAGCAGCAGCCAAGACGATCCTGTGGTTAGTATGTGGTTGATCAGTTCACTCGAATGGCATACATGTTCCATTGCAATTAACCAAACCAGAATTCAAGAACAGCAGCGAGTGTGTCAGTGTCCACACCCTTTTCCACTCGAGAGAGCACCTTGAGTGATTCGTAGGCCCCTGAAAAAATGCCCACACAACTGCAGACAGAAATCAAACGTAAGGAGGTTCATGCAAATGAAACTAGAAGCATAAATGCTGCAGAGCAACGTACGTGAGGCCTTCGCTAAGTAGGTAGAACGTCATGCCGATCGCTCTGCTCTGGTTCGAATGCGTTATGCCAACGCTTCCACGTCCTCTGCTAAACCACTTGAAAATAGATCGGCGTAAAATTGTCGGTGATCCTGCAGACTCGTATCGGATGCACTGAGCCCTCATTTCATCGTCATCCTTAGACGCGAAGCTGATCTGGAATGAATATCAAACCCCACACGAGGGCAAGTCTGCATCATCGGTCGAGAGTTTCACCGAACCACAATCAGCCGTTCGTATCAATCCAAAATCGCTCATCTAGCGGGCTTCGTGGGGTGGATCTCGTAGAGCAAGTAGCTCAGAGCACTGCAATCCAGCGGCGACGTTGGACCGAGTACGGCAGTTTAAGTTGTAATGAACGCAATATCCTCATACTATGTCAATTTGTTTACAGGTTATACCACCACCTGTGGGAGCGCAAGTGAGTTGTTTGAACAGTGTTACCATGTTGTGATCTCATGTGATTTCTTCTCATTTGGTGGACAGAACGAAGCTGGATATTGCAGATACCATTCTGTTCGTGAATGGTAGTCCGGCTGATTGGTATTTTACGTCGGCCATCACAGGAGTGCGAAACTTGAGTAGCGAATTTGCACTTCCCAAACGGTAACTCAGTCATGTATCTCGCAGGAAGTGACAAGGAAGAGCAGCTCAAGATTAAACGCTGTAGCTATCCGCCGTCAATGTGTAAAAGTTGCTTCATCAAATGACCAATCTCGACAACGACTACGTGCTCGTCTCGTGCATGAGGAATCTGGTCAACTTGTGTACACTCCTCTCCGAGATGGAGAAAGTAGCTTTGTTCTGAGCCAACCTCCGTCAGATTTAGCAGTGGCTAGTGTGCTGCTGCAACCACTACTACCACCAGCCCGCCAACCTGCAAATGCAAGGGGGACATTTGTTGCAAAGTACAACGTCACTGCAACGTCATCGTGTACGCGAGTTTTGCATCAAGAAAATGGCGGGTTGTATGGATTACTACCATCCCAGGCCTCAGCAGCATATTCTGAGGCTGTCGCTGCGGCCCGTGCACGTCGACCTAGAAGTGCACCTGTAACAACACAAAGTCAACAGCTAGAGGAAATCGTCAAGGGTGAGCTACGCAAACTTGTACACGAAGTTGAAGCAGCTTTCCGAGATCGTGTTCGACTTTTGACGGCCGACTTTCAGGTCACGGATATGCACCGACTCGTGCTTGTTCGTGTCAGCGGTGTCGTTTTCTTCTCTGATCTGGTTCAGAAGAAGGAGATATCCCCACCAAGTCGTCATGATGTCAAGGAGGGACATGGAGCTCGACGGCGCAAGGTGCAACAAATATCTGTGCATTTCGCTTTCTTGTTCATTGCAGCAACTCACACTGTGTATTTATGTTTTTATTCCAGCAGTCTGCGATTGCAGTCGACAATAGTAGTAAATGTGTCGGTCGAGCATTTTGCCACTGCATCGATATAGTGAGCGCTCCTGGCTTGAGTCGGTTCCGCTCACAGCGTAAACAGACAGAACTGTGTCAAATTGCACGCAAGGTACGGTGTCTTGTGTTCTAATTGAATACGGAGACACTCATGGCACGAAAAATGTGTAGTCTGTTTCACGCAGCGACAATGAATCGGCGTTTCTTGAACGGTTCGGAGCAGAAGCTGAGGCTACTCTACGTCCTGTCGAATCCTCGGACTTGATAGCAAAATCATCGTGGGCTCCATGTGGTAAGAATGGGGGTGTTCAGCTAGCCGCGGTCATGAAGTTGCTAGAGCGCCGCATTTTCATGCTTCAAAACACATTGTGGAACCCGAAATCGGACGCCTTCGACCCCAAAGCCTGTAAGTAAACCAGTCTACTGTGTATTATCTGCGTAGCTCATCTAACATTTGCCTTCGCTGTGTTTCAAAAGTGGAGTTCGAGGACACGCAGTGGTTACCACGTGAATACGAAATGGTATCTGTGTGTCGAGCATGCCACGTTATATACCAGGCAATTGACGACGAACGATTTCATCGATCTCGCGAGACGGCCACAGCCGCAGCTAGGCGATCAACTGAGTTATTGCGCTCGAAATTTCTTGAAAGCGAGCGAGCTGCACTTGCTGGCATGCATAGAACCCCAAATGGCGCCATTGGACAGATTCAGGAAGCGTGGGAAGTTGAGGAAGAGGAAAAATATACATCTTAGCCAAACTTCAGGATGTCAAATACTGAAGTCTTTGATGGCTCACGTAGCTGCGTGACAGCTAATTATTCCGCGTGTGGCGGAGCTCGTTCATTTTTGGAGCAGGTTCCGGTGACAGTGACGCTGATGCCAGTTTGCAATCTGCCAGCGTGCGAGTGAGTAGGTTGACATCGTGGTCATCTGTCGTTCGACCTCACCTCTTTTGTCTTGCTGTATTTTTGCAGTCCCGTTCCTCCTGAGTCAACGAAATGGGAGATCTTGTTACTGCCCAACGAATGCTGCGGCTGCGGGTACAGAGAGTAACTAAGCTGGTTCGGACGATACGCGTGCTGAACTTGCTCACGGCGTGCGCGCAGTTGACAGCGGGAGTGAACACTCTCATCAGCATCTTTACGCTCAACGTGATGGAGTTTCTCATTGCAGTCTACGCCATCGTCTTCGCGTTGTTGCTGGTTTGCTTCGAGTGTCACTTGAGTGTGACCGACAACATTTTGCGTCCCAACTTCGGCTTCTTGTACGGATATCGAGGCATGACCACCTACCTCGTCTTCATCGGGTTGATGGATCTCGGCATGATCGGCGGTGCCTTCGGAATCATCGCCGGAGCCCTGGCCTTCATCAACGCGTGTATCGTCGTATTTGTAGGTGCATGTGCCCCTCGTGCTCCGATCGACTACCCAGCGGTGATCAACAGCGGATCCGTGCCGTGCTACGGAACTAGCTCCGAACAACTTCAAGGTCCTATTGCCTTTGCACTCGCGTCTGGTGCCTTGAAAATGAGCACCTCGTCACCGGCGTCAGTGCATGCAATCGTGTGAGAAGAATTCGAGGGTCACGACGGGATGAATCCCTGTGGCGTAGCCACGAACTGTTTTCCTAATGAAACTTGGTTTTCCTGATTACATTGGTGTTCATGAAGGATCAACTCAAGTGCATCTTCAGCATTTTGCTGATGATACAGAGCAAATCCTGTGTCACCGCGCGACTGGAAGGATACATTGCAGCTGTATGTCCGTTTGAACGGGAAGGGACTGCCAAGTTCCTCTGCTTCTCCATCAAAAATCGATCCTGCTTTGTCAATGGGTTATGCGGAGCCGAGTCTATTCGGCAGCGAGTGTTCGCAGCCAAAATAATGATCGTATTCGTACACTAAATCTTACATCCTACACCATGAGCTTGAGAGCTGCAGCAACAAGTGCGGCGATCACGAGCGACATGACCTGCGTCTGCCAGGAGAATGTGATGCGGTAGGTTGGGACGGTCCTCTCCTGCGTCGTTGCAATGTCTTTCTCCTTGACCCCTAGCGTCGACGCGAAGGACGAGTGATGCCTCTGGAGTCCCCGACTGCTGGTCGTCTGCAGACTGCGACGCTCGTACCTGTCGTCTCCGAAGGCTGCAGGACTCGTGTTGGGGCGCAGAAACTCTGGCGTCGAGCGGCGGCGGTTGATCTCCGAGATGTTCTGCACATTGGCGTCTACGCAGTCATCGCACGTCCGCACGCTCTTCCTCTGAAAGAGAATGCGCTTGGTGGAGCAGGCGCCGCACACGACCTCGCCACAGAGACGGCAGTGGTGTTTGCCAGCCCAGAGGCGGAAGCTGCGACGGCAGTTGGAGCAACTCGAACGCGACGACTTGGGCACCCAATGCGAGCGATGACACAGCGCCGCGGCTTCCATGCCCATGGCCTGCGCCGACATGCGGCGGAACAAATTGCCAGGAGCAACACGGGCGTTGCGGCCCGAGGTCGACGAGGCGTCGGCAATTGCCATCGCGCCACTGGAGCAATGCACAGACCGAAAGTGAGTGTGGCAACAGACGACGGAGTTGCCGCACGTTGTTGCCTCTTGGTGCAGCTGGCAACGAGGGCAGAGGCTGGATGCTGATGAAAAAAGGCCAAGCGAGTCTTTAACAGCAAATGTAACGGTGAGAGATGCGGCTCAGATACATCGCCTGATTCCACGCCGTCGAGTGATACAGTGCGGCGATGCAAGTGAAGCAGCACGCGCAACACGCTGGCTCGGCAAGTGAGCGCACCCACGCATTGAGGCGAGCACCATGTTGCGGAAGTCACACGTTGACACGGGCAAATCATGGTGGACGATAACGCCCTGCAATGCAAGTCCACAGCATTTGCTGGGGGCTCAGTGCACTGTGAACTGAGCCCACAAAAGCGATGTTGTGGGTCGCCTTGGGATCTGCGCTTGTCGGAACATCAGCGAAAACGTTGTTTGGTCACATTGACACTTGCACGATGCAAATTGCGCCACAGACACCAGCGCTCGCTCGCTGCCGCTGTGTGTCATGTGCTACTGTAGTTGTCTACTGCATGTAACTTAGTAAAAGGAAATTCTGCTTGGACTAGTGCACGAAAGTGTATGAAAGGCTGCACATGTGACAAACGCATCAAGGATACATGTGCATGTACCGCGCACAAGAAACGGCTCAAAATGGCTACACTCGACAACGCTCAAAATCAGACACCGACTCATCTCATGGAGCCCACCGACTTGCATTTGCTGCTGCCGATGTGCTTGGACTCGAGCTGGAGGCATGCCCTCTTGTGGCCACCTCTGCAGATGGCATTACGTCAGCTGCTGAGGGACCCACGTGCTCTGCCGGGATCGAGGCCACACCCTCTGCGGACGACGTTCCAACAGCAGCAACTGGGAAACTCGGCTTCGTGTCATCGACAGCACTGC
>PCFV01000025.1:0-105488 GCA_002812785.1 Phytophthora litchii | reverse complement strand
CCGCTAATTCGAAACTGGGCGTACATGCATTAGTTTCGACTAGCTTTTGTAAGCAAGCGCAATCACAGCGATCGCGATTTTCAGGAATTTCTCAGAGTGAAAACCAAATCGTGTCCTGTGGTGCTTGGTGTTTAGGAAGTTATACATGCGTGAAAGACCCAGAAACCAAATATTCACGCGTTTGCAGCACAAAACACCTAGTGCAATATCGCTGTAGTGACCATCTGCAAAGGATTTCACCACTTAAATCCTGACAGATAAACATGCCTTCTTGATCAGCTCTTCCTTCATGGTCTGCAGTAGCTTGAGTCCCAATTCGTCCGCAGCTTTATACACACTATTCTACTCAATTGAGGCATACTCGGATTGTCAATAAAAAACGAGTCATCATAGTGATTGCGCTTCCTAGAATAGTCATTTTGAGGTTATGGCTAACATGTACAGTGTTCGTGTTCATAAAAGCAAAGAAACTCATAAAACATTGCGTGGTTGCAGAATGGAGGAATCCCCTTGCAAGGCCCTGGCCTGTCTGTATGAAGTTGTGAGCGGTCTAAGCAAGCGGACAAGAATCCTACTCATCCGCCATGGAGATATTGGTTACATTAACTGCTGTCCTGTCATTCTCGAATTTCCTTTGCTTTACTCACTCTCCTGCTACGCAAAACAACCATGGCTCCGTCCAAGTCGAGTATTCGTGTTGCTGCAGTCCAAGCAGAACCCGAGTGGTTCGACCTACAAGCTGGTGTCAAGAAAGTTTGTGCGTTGATGGCTGAAGCTGCTGAAGGTGGTGCACAGCTCGTTGCATTCTCGGAGTGTTTTATCCCGGGTTACCCGGCGTGGATCTGGACTCGACCACTGGACCCTGAACTTACTGTCAAGTACATTGACAACTCGCTCAAGGTTGACTCTCCAGAGATGAAGACCATTCGAGCTACCGCGGCCAAACACAACATTAACGTCGTACTTGGGTTCTCCGAGAACGACCACAACTCGCTCTACATTTCCCAAGCAACAATTTCTGGAGCTACCGGAGAGATTCTGATGAAGCGCCGCAAGTTTAAGCCCACGCACGTCGAGCGCACGGTTTTCGGTGACGCATCGGGTTCCTCGTTGATGAACGTCGTGGATCTACCGATTGGTAAAGTTGGCGCACTGAACTGCTGGGAGCACATTCACCCGCTTCTCAAGTATCATACCTTCGTGCAGCACGAGGAAATTCATGTCGGCTCTTGGCCGGCAGTGGATCCATTTGTGGAAGGAGAAGGGAAGCACTGGGGCATGACTCGCGACGGAATCACCTGTGCTGCACAGCAGTATGCCGTTGAAGGTGGGTGTTTCGTGATCCAGAGTACCGAACTTACTACGCAACGGGGCGTCGATCTCATGAAGACACAAAATGGTCTAATTTACCGCGCACCGGGAGGAGGATCTTCCGCCATTTACGACCCTGACGGTCGTCGACTGTCAAAGCCACTTCCTGAGACGGAAGAAGGCTTGATTTACGCTGATCTTGACAAGCAGCTCATTGTCGGTGTCCGCATGTTAATGGATGGATGCGGTCACTACAGTCGCCCCGACATGCTGTGGCTAGGCGCAGATACCCGAGAGCGCAAGCACGTGGAGTACCAAGGAGTACTGGAGGAGAGCCCGGAAAAATCCGACACCGTCAATGAAGGGAGCTTCAATTAGCTCACCCCAAGGTTACCTCCAAGTTGCAGTGAAGGAGAACCGACACTATAGCGATGGTTGAGAATTATTGCCAAACTACAGAATATTCTTTCCTCATACTCGAATGTGCCAGCCGATTTTTTATTAGTGGTTGTTTATCTAATGGTGGGGCAGGCACAACGTTTTATCGTGTAATTCTGGCGGATCGATATCAAGACTGTGGATGACCCAAAACGACTGAAAGTGATTATACTGTGAAGCCTCTCAAGTGTTTGCAAACAGAGATTGTGGGACAGGTCATGCCGAATTATTATCCTTCTCAAATTCTTCGTGTTCATCAAACACCTAGATGCAGCTGTGAACGCTAGCGTTGTTACGTTTGTGTATGTTTACATCTTGGTCCAACAACCTAGTACGTACGATCGGCAAATGCTAATCGCTGGATTCGCTGGCGGTGTCAGACTTCTCTGACTTCACTTCTGACACTCCATGATAGTCGACATGCTTTCGTTCACGGGCGTCAACTCAAGCCACAGCATGTCAGGACGACTGTAATGTCCGCAGCTGTCCACTAACGTACGCGCTGCCACAATGAGAGTCTTGTCCAGATCAGCGTACACCACGCCTTCTTGCGTATCTGGGAGCCACTGTGACAACTGGCGGCCATCAGGACCGTAAATGGCCGAGCATCCTCCTCCAGGAGTAAAGCAGATAGGACCATCTTTCGTTCTCATGAGGTCGATGCCCCGCTGCGTAAGCAGAGCGGTGGTGTGCATCACAAAGCACCCTCCTTCAACAGCATACTGCCGTCCAGCGTTATGGCTGCCTTCGCGACTCACACCCCAGTGACCAGGGTCTCCTTTCACGAATGGATCCAACGACGGCCAAGAGCCGACATGAATCTCTTCGCGTTGGAGGAACGTGTGGTACTTGAGAAGCGGTTGAATGTGCTCCCAGCAGTTCAGTGCGCCAACTTTACCAATCGGTAGATCCACGACGTTCATCAACGAGGAACCCGATGCGTCACCGAAAACCGTGCGCTCGACGTGCGTGGGCTTAAACTTGCGGCGCTTCATCAGAATCTCTCCGGTAGCTCCAGAAATTGTTGCTTGGGAAATGTAGAGCGAGTTGTGGTCGTTCTCGGAGAACCCAAGTACGACGTTAATGTTGTGTTTGGCCGCGGTAGCTCGAATGGTCTTCATCTCTGGAGAGTTCACCTTGAGCGAATTTTTGATATACTTGATGGTGAGTTCTTGGTCCAATGGTCGAGTCCAGATCCACGCCGGGTAGCCCGGAATGAAACATTCTGGGAAGGACACGAGCTCAGCGCCACCTTCAGCAGCTTCAGCCATCAACGCACAAACTTTCTGGACACCAACTTGTAGGTCGAACCACTCTGGTTCTGCTTGGACTGCAGCCTCATCTGAGATTGAGTCATGGTTTGTCGTAGTAGTTACACAGTGAAAATCAAGGAATGAGCACATTGGTAGTCCATACCGATCACCTTGTAGTTTGGACACATCAGTGACGTTCCATTGCATTGCCTTCGTCACGGTGGTGCCATTGGTCTCCAAGTTGTTGACGCGCTGCGGGTGACGTAATGGTGGTATTTATCGGTGGTACTGGTGTCGCGCAAACCATTTCAAATCAATGAAGTCCCGCGCAAACATCGCAATCGTCTTGATCGCGGGGACGGGATGATCCATACTTATCGTGCCATTTTTCAGTACCAATACACGCAATCATTTTTAGGAAACAATCGAGAAAGTGTGAATCTGTCTTGATTTTTTCTACGGTGACAGTCCAATACGTTCTTAAGGCAAAATTTACACACGGACTCGAAAGCTGGTTAGTGTAGAATAAGATTATTGATTAAGTAATCGCAATACATTCAACTCAAGTACGATTCTGCCTTTGCGTTCACTTTGTTAGACGGGTCATCGACAAGGCATTTTTTCGCAAATGAGTTTGCGTCGTTGGCCGCACAAACATTTGGAGATTGATGAATTGACGCGTAAACAACTCCTCCGTTGCGGTACTAACAAAATCGACAAATAGCTATCTCATATTTGCATTTACAAGCAAACTCGCATACCCTGTACTTCTACACTGTGTAGATTACACATTAAACAGCACCAAGCCTCTCTACCAGCATGGCAACCTCCAACTCGACAGCACAAACCGTGTTTGTGGTGCTTACGATTATCTCGTCAGTTTTGATCCGTGTAGCACCATTCCCAGACTTCTACCGTGTCTACAAATACAAAGACACAGGTGAGGTTGCTGTACTGCCCGTCGTGCTGCTCGGAACAAATTGCTGCGTTCTCACAATCTACGGGTATCTGGTCGACAACATATTCCCATTGTTTGCCGTCTCGGTTTTCGGTATCTTCACGTCCATCGCATTTATTGGAGTCTTCTACAAATGGAGTCAAGACCGTGCTTCTGTCCGCAGAGTTTGTGTGGTCAATCTACTCGTTGTTGTTCTGGTGCTGATTTATACGGTGATCGCTTCGACAACAACCGCCACCCATCAGTCGAGTCACGGAATCAACACAACCATCGGGTGGATCTCGATTGTCACTTCCGTCGGGATGTTCGGCTCACCTCTCGCCACTATCAAGAAGGTTGTAGAAACCAAATCTGCCGCGTCGTTGCCGTTCACATTGTGCCTCACTACCACCATCAACTGTCTGCTCTGGGTCGTGCTGTGTCTAATTGCACCGGATATGTTTGTGATGATTCCAAATGCTGCGGGGGCCATTCTATCCTTCATGCAAGTGATATTGTGGTTCATCTACCGGTCGAAAAGGTCCCACACAGAGGAGGGCGATGTAAATATTCGCGACTTAGAAACTCGAATGTGCACATCAAGCTGCGATGGTAGTCAATTTCTCGAGTCACCTACCGCATCGCCTCTCAGTAGTCACGTGAAGCTTGCAATCGACTTCGTGGGCCTCCATTCTCCAATAAACCAGGCTAAGTCGGTCGATACCAAGCAGGAAATATAATAGATGGACCAAGGAAGCCTCAACGATGTATTCAAAGCTTACAACAACGTTTCGAGTAAGGATGGCTGTAAGAATTGCATCCATCGTTCAGTATGCTGGCACATTTCGTCCCAGTGCTCTGGTAAAATTGTAAAACGCGGATAATGTAGCCGCGTATGAACCCATCGCGTAAGAATCACCACTTCTTCTTGTTCCCCCATTGCTCCAACCATACCGTAACTCTCACGTGTGCGCTTTGGACGAACATACGAGCCGACCTCCAGCACTGAGCTGAGATCTCTTCGAACTCTTGTATCTGGATAGAAAGGGTAGTGATCATCTTCATCGACGAAATCGCACACAACGATCCCGTGGCTGCTCTGGTAACCGGCATCGTCATCGTTCTCCACAAGCTTTGAGAAGAAAATTGTGTTGGACTCCATTTGTTGTCCGCTCTGTGTGGTCGTCACGAGCCGATTCTGCGCAACTTCAGACTGGAAAGTATCATTGTCTTCACGGATGGTCACGCTTCCAAACTTTTCTGAAGTGCTGATTTCGAGGTTCGTAAAGTATACAATGAGTGCCTCAAATGCTTTTTGTATCGTGTTAAAGCGTTTGAATGGCATGATAGCGAAAGAAGAAGCGTAGTAATCGCCGGTTGATGCTTCGAAACAATGGTCATTGCGCATCGGCCGCCAGGGTTGATGCATTTGAGGTTTCAGACGCTGTAGCAGATGACGTCCACGAGAAATGATATCACCGTTCATATGAACCAACGTCCTCTGTCGTGAACTCGCGTTCTTGTCCAGGTGAATGAATTGATGGAGCACGCTCCCCGCCTCTATATCCTTCAAAACGTAGTGGTGTCAGTAAAAAATGCAGCGAATGAACTTCAGTCAACCTCCAACTTACAGTGAGTGAATATTCATTCACTAACGCATGGACTGCAGTAAATTCATCTTGCTGCTTACTCACTGCTCGCCACAACAAACGGTTCTCCACCTGTTTACATAGTTGTTCATCGTGCTCTTCTTTCTCCTGCACCCCAAACGCCCTCGTTTTTAGCTCATTAAGTCGAGCAGTCAACGCCTCGACTTCAAGGGTGTCAGTGCCTCTTTCTCCTCCTGATGCAACATTCAAAATCTACAGTCAAGAGAAGAAGAGCAATAACCTCGAAGACTTCTTACCTTGATAATAGCATGTGTAGACTTGCGATATTTTCGTTTTCGCTTCTTGCGTTGCGCGCCGTCACTTGTCACCATCGCACCAGCTTACCAATTGAGAACTGGGTGAAGTACACACCAGCAGTTTGATGCGTTTAGATAAAAAGTACCATAGGACGAGAATGGTGCTTGTCAAAGCACATACATATATCTGTAGTTTTGGTAGCCCACAATAATGATGGAGCCATCGTAGCTAACAAAACACTTCATCCAATTTGCAGGAGAAATGGCGGAAATACACTAACGCGATTGATATTTTTTAAAGATTGAAAGTCTTGCTGATCCAGCTTTCGCTGAGGATTTCGGGCCATGTGAGACACAGTTTTCTATATCATCATCATTGTGTTTGCGCTTAAATACAAACTCTAGGCCCTACAGTATAGGGCTGGTAATTCACGTTGACGTTTATCACACATGCTAAACGCTCTCAACTCTCTTCTCACTGCAGTCGACGAGTGTTATGCGCACACGAGCACTCGCACTTTAGAATTTGCTCACCTCGACCTACTTCGGTAATGACTAACACCAAGAAAACCGTCCTCATCACCGGGAGCACGCGCGGCATCGGTCTTGCACTAGCTACCCACTACACCAACGCTGGCTGGAACGTCATCGGCACGGCTCGTACTAACAGTAACACTGAGAAGGTAAGAGTACAGCTTTATGGGATTACCGTGTTTCGCTCACTAATTCTTGGTACGTATCTCCGATAGCTCGCGGCACTCAAACCTTTCAAGATCGTCACGATTGATATGGCCGATGAAGCATCCGTGGCCAATGCAACTCGACAACTCGAAGGTATCGCCATCGACTTGCTCATCAACAACGCAGGCACTGGCTGGCTTACCGAAATTGTTGAGCCTACCAAGGAAATGTTCGTGAAGGTGTTTGAGGTGAACGTCGTGGGCCCGTTCCTCGTCACCCGTGCTCTTCAGCCGAACTTACAACTTGCGGCCAAGAATCACGGCACCGCTTCTGTCGTGCAAATCTCGTCGCTTTTGGGCAGCATCGCCAGCAACAATGATGAGCACGCCAGCACCTTCAATGGTCAGTACAGCTACAGCACGTCCAAGGCCGCGCTCAACATGATGACTCGCTCGCTGGCCATGGACCTGCGTGATAGCAACGTAGCCGTGGTGGCAGTGCATCCTGGATACGTGAACACCGAGCTGACGGGTAATTTGGGGACTCTCCAACCCGCGGACGTTGCGTCGTCCATTGCTGATGTTGCCAACAAGTTGTCGATCGAGGACACTGGCAAATTCTTGAACGCGGATCCTACGATCTCCAGTTCAGAGCTGCCGTGGTAGGAATGGAATACAGTGGCCAAGTAGATATTAGGATCTCTTCTGAATCACGTATCGATCATGAAAATAGTCGAGGCGTTGTGTTGGAAGCCGCTAAATACTTCTCGGGGCCATTGCTGTATCGTGGTCAATACCGGCTATTATGCAGTATTAATCAATAGCAACAAACTTGGGGGTCATCATATCTGCTTCAACTCAATTCTTCACGTTTAAATACACAAACCATTTATCCATTCGTCCGCAACACGCCTGTACTTGTCCTACGGAATCAGCAATTCACGTCGGTGCAGGTTGATCTTGTATTCCCACGACTGCTGCTGTGCGTAGCTCGACACATATAACACATACATCGTTCCCTTTGCATAAAGCTTCAATGGAAAAAGTCGACTCGGATCGCTCTTGGGCTGCGCACTGGACTTGATAATCTGCAGTTTAGCCAAGTCCAAACTAATTAGTAGCTTGGCCGTCGTGTTGTCGAACATATGGAACGTTGTGTCCGTCAGCACACCCCAGCGCGTCACCATCGCCTTCCTCGACGGTGAGGCGCTCGCTGGTGTCTTTGGTGTAGCTGTTGGAGAAGCTAGCAACCCGTTACTCGACACTTGTCTGGACCAGAAAGAGAACGACCGTCTAGAACGCGTGGAAATGGGAGGCGCCATGAGGAATTGACCCGATTTACACGGCAGCCTGGACGAAATAGGTGTGATCTCCAGCTCCACCGTGCCTTGTGCGAAGCGATGCAGTCCTACAATGGATTCTTCCACAGGGAACTTCCACTTCGCCAGCGGTGCAGTGAATTTCCTCTTGTGTTCCCATCCCGGTTCCATAGCTGCAATAGCTTGTCCTAAGAAGCGCATCCTCCCCGTGTTCGTGACACCAATCAATGTCGTCACAATATCACACTTGCTGGACAGCATTGGCACAAAGAACTTGTCCTCCCATGTCGGTAAGTTCACGTTCGTGCTCTTCTCCGTGGAGAAATGGAACATGAAGGGTCCAAACGGTTTCTTGAGCACGCGCACATTGCAGACCAGCGACACCACATTGCGGAAGTCACAGAGCATCGATAAGCCATGCACTCGTTTGACTTGCAGCTCTACAGGGCGGCCCGCAGCACTAAGACGCTTGGATAAGCTGCATCGAGCCAAAAAGCAGCGTACAAGTCGCTGCATAACGATAGCGGCGGCGTGACGCTCCGTGCGTCGCTCCTGAGACTGCAGACTCTCCTGTTCCACGAGTCTTCGCGCCTCTGTGAGTCTGGGATTGGCTGGAAGCGTCTCTTGACCCCATAAACGACGACTTTGTGCGTTCATAGGCGGCGTACCCGGCATCTCGAGGTCTTGCTCCTGTTCTGGCTCACGAGGTGAGAGCTTCTTGACATCTAGAGGCGGCGTGTTGGCCTGGTTCGACACATCTTCGCTTGGACGACGTGGGGGACGCACACTCGACGGCATGACTGGAAAGTGACTGTGAAGGTCGAGGCGATTAGAGATGTGGCGACTAAGAGCTGGTCGACGTTATGTTGCTGGTGCTCTATACTGAAACCAAGTGGTTCGCGATGAGTTTTATCGGGAGAGAACATAAAAGTCAGTTTAACGTCTGATATAATGTGGTTGAGTTAGGACCTACAACTGAGTATGGAAATGCTGCATGGAGCAATTTTCGCGGTTGCGCCTTTCGATGACGATGTTCAGTCCTCATACATCCACAACGCAGAGCTGTAGCACTGCAGACTCGGAAGAACTGATGGACATTGCTGTAGGACGGGCGCACGTGCACACAACGAGGCCTCCAGAACGAAATTGGCGCGAAGAGTTGTAGGACTCTCCTCCGTCCAGGATTGCTTACATGTATTTAATACAACATGGATTCGTAACTCAACGCGAGTCCACGTGTGACGCACACGGGGATTCACGTTGTGGTACCTTGGAGCCTCAAGTTACCACAAGTTGGAGGCCACTGAGACGTCCAGCTTGCTGCCAGAAACAGCTGTATTGGATGGGGCGTAAAATGGAATCTGATCGTAAAACAGTTTTCGGGATCTCCACCATTATCGTCGAGCAGGAAAGCTTTCCGCAGTCGATAACAGAAGCCAAAACTGGCCAGATTGGTGGGGAACTATTCAAGAAGTCTAAGGAGCAGTTACCGAGTCTAGAATACTGAACGCATTCAAATATGATTATAGCTTGGTTCTGAGTGTCCATGGTGCACTCAACTAGTCAAATCAAATCCTGTGCTCAGAGCATGGTGATCATTTTCATGCTGTACTGAGAGGAGAGACGTTAGAATGGGAAGTGCCCTTCCCATGGTGGATACAAATGCTCACTGAAATACGCCATGACCAGGCGATTGCGCATGCAACTTTAATGCACAATCCAGCAGGGAAATGTCCTAGTCATGGAGGAGTCTACATCAACTTTTAGCAATGAATGACACATGTTGGACCCATGGAACTTTCATGATGGAAGACGTCATGGTTTATTCGATTCAAGTTGTGTCAAAAGGGCTAAACATACGAGTGTCACTTTCCATCACGTCCAATGACTTCGTAGGATGGTATTTAATTTTTATGTAGCAGTTGTAGCTTGCTCTTCTCGAAAACACCGGACGTAGTTGACTATTGGAAGAGTGCAGGTATACTGAGTCTAGTATAATTAGACGTTGCGGAAATATATAGACTCTAGTATAGGAGCCTAACCAAAATCTTTCCTCACCACTCACCACTATTGAGTCACCAGACACAAGAGCTAACCGATTTTTCTCTAGCTGCGATGTCAAGCTTGAACGAAACAAGTGAAAGTGTAGACAACGGCGATGCCGCAGTGCGGGCAGCACGCTCTCTGCAACAGCTCTCGCATGCCAAAAGCAGTGTTCGGGAATACCGAAACTCGCTGGTGCGGTATCTCCAGTGGTTGCTGCAAAACAGCGAAAAACAGCATCTCATCACAACGACGTTCAGAAGAGCAATACTGCGTGACGACAAGAACGTACCAACTCGAGAATCGATACTGGCTGTGCTAGATTCCGCCCCCAAATTCCCTCCTCTCTATTTCTCCAAACTTACAGCAGACGACTTCCTATCATGGGTGGAACCGCTGAGGAGAGAAAAGGATGGGTCCCGTTTTGCGTACACGACGTACAGCAGACATCGATCAGCATTTTACTACTTCTGTGAAATCTACAACTGGAAGGTGCCTCCACTGTTTGAGAACAAAATTGCAAAATACTTTTGGGGTCTCAAGCGAACACTTGTGAACGAGCGTGGTGATGAAATTGAGAAGCCACAACCAGGGAAGCGGCCTATTACTTTTCGCTTGTATAAAATTCTCTCAAACGCGATGATCTCGATACCGACGCGTGATATGGTTTTTGCTAGGACATTCATGCTACTTTCATGGAATCTTATTGCTCGTGTGTCAGATATTGCGACAGTGTGCTACTCGCATCTTGAGTGGAGTGAAGATGCTTTGCGGTTTTATTTTGCTCAACCTAAGACAGACCAGTTTGGAATTTGCCGTTGTTACCCACGCCACGTGTATGCCAACCCACTACAACCCGAATTGTGCCCAATTCTTGCGTTGGGCATGTTTTGGCTGTGCAACGACAACTTTGTTGATGAATCACACTTGTTTTCTGGAAATGATCAAAGCGAACGTTTCCGTGAAATTCTATCGCGCACGTTAAAACTACACGAGGTCGAGTTGGAGAATAAAGGGCAAGTCTCGCTCGGAACCCATTCCTTCAGGAAGGGCTCTGCTTACTTCGCGAATGGCACTATAGCTGTACCATCGTCAATTCCTGTTCACATTGAAGCAGATTCGTCGCTCATTGATGCTGAAAACAGTGACCTAAGCCATGTTGATACCGGCGATACGTGCGTGGGTCGTGTGCTAAGCGGGCTACCCTATCTGGATGCAGAATTTGCGACTCCCCCTCCTCACTTTGTCCCATGCCAAAACGTAGTTGACGCGGCAAAATCGGTGTGCTTTCCTGGACTACCTACTTGTGCAAGTACTATAAGTGCGTTTGCACTTGCGTCTGTCGTTTATCACGCAGACTATCTAAAACGGAGGCTACCGAAAAATCACCCAGTTTTGACGTCCACACTCTTCACTACACCTGACATGCTGCGCAAATTGCAAAGTTTCCTAGCATCCGATAAAAACCCGGTCGTCACACTCACTGGAATCCCACCTCATGTTGTACTGCAGCAAAGTTTGCGCTCATTGACAGACACCGTCGAATCGTTTATGACCGGAGTAACTGCACTCGTGTTGGAAATGAAGACGGAAGTAGCTGCACTCAAGTTGAAAATAGAAACATTACAATGTGCTCGACTGGGGTCTCGGGAAGGAACGATCGCTGTGTCACCGGTGACCGATACGACGGCGCTGACAGTAAACTCTCAGTTAGCAACAACGGCCGACCTGGCCAATTTGATAGCGGAGTTTCGTGAGCTTAAAACCCTTTTGGTGGCGCGCAATATCGTTACTGTGGAAGACAGGACCAATGCCAACGCTGACGTGGACAATTTGTTTGCAGTGGAGACGCAAGAGATCGAAGATCTCCCAAGGCCATACCCGGTTCAGCCAGTTAGACAGCAAAATGGGCGTTTCCCCGGCATCGTATCCCTTCCGGAGGGTGGTCCGCTTGATGTTTGGGTAAGATGGGTGTGCGGTGTCGCCAATAAAGGTTTTCCACCATACCGAAGGCTTCAACCGGATAACCTTAGTCAGAAAGACAGAAATCGGCTACCGGACTTGCGCTTTCTGATGGACCGAATTGAAAACAGAGCGAGACAGCTGAATCTCAATACACGGGACGTTAGCGCTGCAGAGGCTGCCAATATCTACCGATTGTGTCGTGACTCCATCGCAGTTCCGGAATTGACAGAGAGAGGACGCAAACGGCGATGTGATCAACTCTCTTGGCATTCCATTGTCTCTATACTGCGGAAGGAAAAGCGACAAAGGTTGGATCCGTAGTACTGAATGGAACGAGCATGCTTATTCCTACTTCTGCAATGATATTCCTCGCTTTTGGACCGATCATTTTCATAATACATTTTCTTAAAAATAAAGGTGTGCATCTCGTCCAGGCCAACGATCGCGACGGTTGACCTGGCGTCGTAATGTCAGATGAACGAATTCCAACAATCGGATCGACTTGCAGAAGACCGATGCGAAGTTCAAGATGATCTCTTCAAAACCTCAAAGAAGCAGGCTGTTGTCGCTCTGAAGCGTAAAATGGAGGCGTTCGAGAATCAAATGGCGACAATCCGTGCACAGCTTGAAGCGAGGCGTGAATTAAGTTCATCAGACAGAAATGTTCATCTACCAGCAGTTAATTCCAGTCCCAAAGCCACTTCAGTAACTACGGAGACACCATTGTCTGTAGAACGTCTCAAATTTCCACTGTTGCGACGAATTGACTATACAAAAGCGGCAAATGCGCCACCAAAAGATCCGTTCGTCGAGGTGGAAAATGTACTTCATCGAACGATCACCCGAGAAATTTATATTCGAGATGCAGATATCGTGACGACGAAGGAACTAGCTGCTGCATCTCTAACCAAAGAGGCTCAACAACTGAGCGAAGAAGCTCGGAAGCGTATGGTGGCCTACACGCAAAATGAAAGCGGCTGGCGGTTTGAGGAACGAACATCAAGATACCAACAAGTGATGGAAGTGAAGCAGCAGGCAGAGAAAGCACAGCAAGAAGCTGATTTACAACAAGCAACAGCTCGACAGATGAAGGCGCTGCTGCAAGACCCATACGGGGAACTCCGGACAACACATGTATCACGAAATGTACTAACACCGATTGCTTCATCTCCTACGACACCAGTTTTGCAGAAGAACGAGTACGAATGGATCTGGATCCTAGCTTCTTTGTCGACGAAATTGACTTTTACACCTCGAGATGAAACACCTGATACTGTAATTAACAACGAGAAGGAGATTTCGATGTACGTCGTATACTACATTGCTGCATCTGATGTAAACATCAAACGTGTGGAAACTACAGAGCAGTGGCAGGATGTCTTAAATTCTGATTGCCCTCCAACAAGTGGCTGGATGTGCTGCTCTGTGCACGGTGTACCCCCAGCTCCAGAATTGGTATCGATGAAGTCAGGAATACAGACTTGGACAGTTGCAGGTGCTGGAGCTGGACATTTGAATGGCAAGTACGTAGCATGTGGAGTTCATGATCATGTCCGAATGTTTAAGTCTTCTGCAGGTGTGGAGCTCTTCCGAAAATGTGTACCGGTAGCTTCCTCACTTTCCCAAGCTTTACACAGTGGAGAAACAGCACGACCTGAGTCAGCTTGTAGCGTGACCGATAATGACATAAGTAAAAACGACAAGAGCTCAAGATCACCAAAGGAGAAACCCAAACCAAATGTTGTCTTACCAAGTGGCCTTGCTGCCATTGAAAATGACGAATTTGACTTTCGATCAATGCAACGCGTTGGGTCGTGGTTGACTAGGAATGAATCAAATGAAAGAAATCGTCGAATCCTTGCTAGTCGAAGCGCTAATGATGAATCTATACGAGTTTCGGATACACCAGGAAGTCCGAAGATTGACGGGAGTAGCGTGATGAATCAAGAATCTCGAGCAGCGCCAGGTGCTAGTGATGTAGGAGAGTCTCGACCTCAAGTGGGCATGTCTTTATGTCGAGAATGGGTGCTATTCGGGCGCTGTTCTAGCCGGCGAGTGGATAAATCAACTAGTGGAGCTAGTGAGCCTCCAATGAAGGGTATTGGGCTCGGTTGTTTGAAGCGCCACTACTACATTTCGTTTGAGGAGAAAAAGCAAATGACTGTGTGGGTGCAGACAAAGGAGTCGTGGCTTGAGAAAAACGTACTGACAGTGATCATTGAACGAGAAGCGCAGATGGAGCGCGTGCATCATCTCAGTCGCAAATGTATGGTTAACTTTCAGCAGAATTTACGTGGCGAAACGGAGAAGTCCAAAATGAAGCTGCTTGCGGAATTAAATCGTGTCCGCTTCTTAACTGTAAAAGTTTTGGAATCCATAGATCGTTGGCGACAACACGCAAGGAAAATTGGGTTTACTCGTTATGACAATTCTACTATCCAGACGAAAAACAGCATAGATGGAAGCTCTGATATGAGTGCACTGATTGTACCAACAAGCCAACCACCAACTGACGCTCCTTTGCTTGGATGGTCAGCGTCAATAACATTGGATACTGGAAAACAACTTTACAAGGGATCCAAGGCATTCGTGTCGAAAGTTAAGCGCTTTCGTCGGAGTGAAGACATTATCGGCAAACGAGAGCAACACATTGTTTATCTGGGGTATTATAAGTCGCAAGATGAAGCCGAGTGTGCATATGATGAACACGCAGCTTCCGAGGCTCGTCGATTGAATACAACGATCGAGCATTTGCCGCACCGACGAAGCGTTTTCCGGTCATGTGGTAAACATTTTGCCGTGGAAAGTGAAAAGGACGGCCCTAGCTTCTGCATCGAATGTAAAACCAAAGAGCTCGCATCGATATCATCCACTGGGACCGATGACTGGATACCACCATTCTTTTACGGCACTGGGGTGAACTACATCATAAAAATGGAGAATGATTTGGATTTCTTGGACGGCGTGCTGCCACTCAAGGCAGCTCTAAATAATGACCGAGGGGTGGATGACGAAATATTTCCAATGCGGGGAAATGTGTTTCTTTTGCCCAAAACCCCGATCCAGGACCCAGACCTCGCCGTTTTCACAACATTTCCAACACCTACAGCTCCGCGAGTAGGAGATCCATTCGATCCTCCTAGTTCGAATGAAATTGATGACGAAGCGCTGGATCGTGATCGAATTTTCAAAGCTCAGCAGATTTTTCTTCAGGAGTTGCAGATTTACCGGCCGGAATTGATGTTAGATTCCCCCTCGTTACAGGACACAACGAAAATACTATCTGGTACGAAGACCAACCAAGAAGCCACCGCTCCACAATACCGACTAGTAGAGGCGTTGTATTGGGACCATTGTGCTGCACTCAAAATTCAGCAGGAAAGACCACCACTGGCGCTAAGGCAACCCAATATTTGGTGTCGCCCAGATGCTGGTGAATGGGCTAGCCTGATAGTCCGGGGAACGCATCAACTCCATTTCTTGTTTGAGGAAAAGTTGGGCAAAGCTGGCAAAGAGATGATGCAAAAGCGGCAAAACGTTCTAGCAGCACTACGTCAGCTGAACAAGGTTCCTCTGTACTTTATTCCATCCCGTGCAAACTTTACTGAGCTCATTGCAGCTGGTCAACAAGTACGCGGGGATGTCGTACAATTAGAAGTGCTTAATGCTACTAAGCGACTCCAACGATACGATTCCTGGTGCACCATGTCACTGGTAGTTCAGCGATGGTTTCGTGGCGTTATCGGTCGACAAAGGGCACGTGCAACACGCAAGGCCATTCGATTTGCATACAAACTTCGCGTGTTGTTCTCCAGACAGGTCTCTACTGTGGCAAAAACGTTTTATGAAACTGAAGTACGGGCTGTGGCGGTTCGTCGAGCATACAAAATTATTTGCACCCCAGTTTACACTCGCGCTGTTATGATGGACGGAGAACCTGTGATTGTGTCGTTCCATTCACTTCGCCATTACCAGCATTATTGTCGCGGTATTTCAAGGACCAAACTATCCGTAGTGCAATCCAATTGTTGTGCAAGCTGTGCAAAAATATTTCATGTAAAAGCAAATTATCAGTCGGATCAAAACAAGTTCAACGTTTTTCGTGGAGTCTGCACGTGCTGCTTGAACAATGGAAGTACGCGTGATGGAGATAATATTTGCGAGAGTTGGTTGATTCGGGCATACAATTCTTTTCATAATGTGATCTATCGACTCCGACTTGAAACACCTCAACTACAACAACTTCTTTTATCTCATGCACTTTCACAACTATCACCAGCACCTAATTATCGTCCGCTTATCATGGATATGGAGAATAAACGGCTAGAAGCAGCCAAGACTACTCGTTATGCGATGTTTTGTTTTAAAAATGCTGAAAATGCAGCAAATAATCTTGGGAACTGGAGACGAATGAGCAGTGAGGCAACACAGATACGGAAATCGCTTATGATAGCACTAGAAAAAGGTTTGTCATTGCTGGATAGTACCAAAAATGCCCATGTTGCTTCGGTGGGTAACACGAAGAAAGCTCTCGACTTTCAATCACGGCCGTTCTCGGAAGCTCAAGCGTGGGATCCACTAGAAAATGCCAACGACTGGAGGTTCATAGTAGAAAAACGACATCTGACAAAGCGTTTAGAGGAAGCACATCAGGAAGTTGAACGTCTTCGCGTCGCATATTTCCAAGCTACATACAATGAACAATACGCTCGAGCAGGTGCCTCTAAAGCGCAGGATGATTACAGTAGTATTTGGGTTCCGTTAATTGAACGAGAAAACCAAGCTCTGGAAGAAGCAATTTTGGGCGAGACTTCAACTAAGACGCGAATGGAGAGTTTTATGGAGCAACTCTGTAATCAGTTCTTGACTCTACGCGATGGTTATCTGGTGCCAACACGTCGCAGCCTCGTAATTCAGAGCCCATTGTGGCGCGATATGATTCCGTTTCGTATTGATATCCCTGGCCTTCGTCGAAGACTTAATTACGTGCGACGACGCACAATGGTCTTAACGAACTTGTCAAAGCAAAACCGGAGGACTAGACGAATGGTAGTGACAGTCAGTATGTGGCCTCTAGTTACACTTGGACACCAAAGCTCACACACAAAAAGAGATATGTGGGTAACAGCATACGATCCCGTAGACTGTTCCGTGCACAATATTTTCCTAGAATGGGAACTAGTCCAGCTCTTGACCGGTTCAAGTGGTAAGAAAATATGGCAGGACTCAACTCAATCAAAGCGACGGGTTTGGTGGTCAATAGCAGACATACTTCTTTCGCTTACAATGCTGGATCGCTTTACCGGGGAGTTTACGTTGCAGAAGCTTCAATTCTACCACACGTTGCGTCGGCTGTCACCGCAATATCTGTCTAGCCGAGTGATGCGGGATCTTCAAGTGGGTCGTAAATGCGGTCAAGGAGACGAAGTCTTACGTCAAGCAATATCTGTGGATGGAAGACTTTGCGTTGTCGTCGTGTATGAAAACTGGGGAGATCTGACTTTTTCAATTTACCATACAAGGAGTGGAGACTTTTTTCGCTTGGTTATGCCTCTTAGTAGGGTGTTTGACCTGTTAGGTACCAGACCACTTATGCTTCGGCTCTGGATTGTTTGCGTCAAGTCGAATTCATACACTTCGACGCTTTTGGTTTATCTTCTAAAGCACGTGAGATTTTACCAGCGCGATGACGGAGTTGAAGATGTACGGGTAGAGGATGGGGTCCCAGCACTGAAGCGCTCGAAGCGCTATCAGACTGTTCTCCGAATTCAAAAACGACAGGTTCTGGTTTGTATCCTTGAAGACAGGGCTGGTGATTTTCAGATCTCGGGATACGATGTGAACAGCGATTCTACGTACAAACTTTTATTGGAGCGTGAAGGACTTCACCGTATGCTCAAAGAAAGTTGTTTACCCATCAATCTGGTTCCCAATGCACAAATGAATCTAGCGACCTCATCCTCTTCACTCTTGCTTCGCCGCAATCGAAAAATGCTGTATGATTGGATTTGCAGTCGTCTGCGCTTCCAAAGTTTGCTGGAGCACCCGGAAATGGTTACATCCGGGACATCACCTTTGTTTTTTGGAATTCATTTACGAGAGAGCTTCCGAATACTAAATCGCTGGATTACGTTTAGCCCACGAAATCCTGTCACTGCTGTATCTGAGGCAGAAATAATACGCAGAGCATCTGCAATTGATGCAGCTACATTTTCAAACTTACAATTTGATCAATTATCGCTGGTTACACTTGAACGTCTTCCATTTGATCTGGAAAAGGAGTACGCTGGAACGATGGACTGGGTTGAAGCGGTAGGGGGGTCATCGACTCATAATCATACGTGGGAGAAGACGCTTCCGTACATGAGAATGGACTTCTTCGTTAAAGCGCACACATTGTTTGCTCGCCTACGTGGAGAATTAGAAGTGGAGACAAAAGCACGTAAAAACCGAGAAACATGGGCAGGAATGGAGAATGAGGATCACAATGCCCTATGTATCGACATGACAAGTTCTATGAAATCAGCAAAAGAGTACATTATGGGGACATGGCTGAAACTTACAGATCTTCATACAGCTGTAACGAAGAAGCTTGATCAATGGCAACAAATTCACTCAGAATTGCGGGTAGTCACAAAGAGTGTGGAGGTGGTGAGTGAACACAAGCAACTTGCTTCCGCAGATTTAAATACTGCACGCATGTTTCAAGAAGATAGTGGTGGTGTGATTTTGAATTTCATAAAGTTGAGCATGCCCCCTACATCAGACTTGTCTGACTTTATTTCACTGGGAGTTCCGCCCAATTCGTGGTGTCCTCTTCTAAGTGGAGCGTGCTTGCTTCAGGCCTGTTTAACCAGATTTGAGCTCGACTTGAAGCCGACTCTAAGAAATCTCGAGTTGACGTTTGAAAAGATTGAGCACAGTGATGACAGCTTAGAAAAACTCCGATTACACAAAAGGAAGATAGCGCAATTCTGTAGCTTCCTTGTTTGTCAACCAATTACTTGCGCTGTTAGTGACGGAGACGGAGATGATCCATGTACATTGGAAGGTGCAACTGATACTGCTGAAGTAGCAGGTTTTGCAGTGATACCAGTCGAGTTGGTATCAACGAATATGGTTAACACGGGGATATTAATCCCTAGCAACAACAACGAGCATGTGCAGGAAGTATTTCTTGCAGATATGCCCACGTGGACTCCATCCCCAATGTCACCGTTTGTGGACCATGCGCAAGGCATGGTCAACCATGTACGCTCATTTTTCCAGCGACAATGGAGACAGTTGCTTGTACCCGGACATCGATTTGGGTATCGCACCTCTCCTGGCAGTGGGGCTTTAACCTGTCAGCGAGTGCCTTACGGTGTACTAGTGTACCAAGCTGCTATCGATGATGCGTTTACTAGAAATCAGCCTGATCTATTGAATTCACGGGCTGGAGCACTCACTGCGGGCAGGAGCATTTTCGGTCCTGCTTTATTTTGGCCCTTACAAGAAAGTTCCGATTGGTGTCAGCGATTACTTGATTGCGCGGCTATCTACGCTGAACTAGGTGCAACATCAGAGGATCCAGATCTTGAAGAAGTATATCTCAAACGATCGACTGTAGTGCGTTCAACAAAATATCTTCCTTGGAAACAATTTGCTATAGAACGGCTACGAATATCTCAATTTGTAAAACGTAGTAGGACCACTGAAGGAGTGTGTGTTGATTCTCTCAAGAGTGACGCTGATGAGGAAGAAAAGGAAAAACTAACTATCACAACCGTCTCGATTGGGTTCCGACAACTGGAAATTTCTCTAGGAATCAAAAGCAGTCATGCATTCCGCAACAGTACTAACGCCGGCAAGTACATGAAACAACTCTTTGCACTGAATCAAAAGTATTCACATGATAACAGTAGCAGCAAATCGAAATGGCAAGTTTCCCTAAACAACCCTCGAATGCTAGGAAATGTGCTAAAGATTTTCAACGCTGAAGGACAATTTATTCAGATACCTCGCATTGACTGTGGAGAAAGTGTGTTTATGATGGAAGGGATTCAAGTAGAGATTGATGACGTGAATAAACCACGCCGCCTAACTTTTTCCTGCCACGAACTCCAGACACAGCGCAAATACTTTGTCGATGTCGATTATCACAGCCTGCAATTCCTACTCCTACAGCGTAGCCAAATGAAAGGGAGCACAGAGGCTCCGCTATCAATCCCTTTGCTCGACGAAGTAAAATTGAGACGCCAGGTAGTTTTGACGAGTGTCGACGAATGGAGGAAGCTTGCTGCTCTAGCTTCACAGTTCTTGGTGTTTCGAAAGAAAAATGGCCTACTCTGTTTGTGCTTAGAATTACACACATCGGAGACGCACCGGAACGTTGGTGACGAAGCGAAGCCCTTATCTGACGAGGTAGTTAATGGTTCTGAAGTCAAGACAGCAAGTGATGAGTGTTGTGACAGTGGCGGAGAAACGTCACTACAACCACTTGAAATTGGCAAGCATGTTGCCAATTCAGAAAATTCAATTCTTGAAACCTCCTCACCTGCACTGTGTAGACCACGTGCTAACATGGTGGAGGAACGTATAGCAGTGGAGCGTTCAACGATACTTCGCTTTATGAAACACCAGTCTGCCATTCGAGCAGCTTCATCCGATAGGATACTCGCTAGAACTACAACTCCGCTGAATATTGGCGAGCGCACTGCGTCCGAGTGGATGCAAATGACGCTAGAGGATTGGTGCTCACAAGAACTTCGGGGTATGCTGTTGTTGGATGGCAACGTCCTCGAGAAGTTGGAAAAGGCATACATACCAGCTACTAAGAGCGCTCGCGAATACCTGAGGTCTTCCAGAAAAGAGGATGACACTGGTGGACTTAAGCTGCAGATGAACGAAATAGTGAAAGCAATGGGCCACTCTGCCATAGAGTTGAATGAAGTCGAAATCCTACAATCTATCCGAATGAAGCGATGGCGTCGTCGAGGTAAAGAAGCTAATGCTGTTGCAAAAAGAGCTGAAGCCTACCTAGCAGATGTAGCAGAATGGTGGCGTTGGCGTTTGGCTTCCATGCCGCCTGAAAAACCTGAGAAGAAGTGATAAACTATCGCTCAGTTCATATGCTCTGGATTACATGTAATTCTACTCACTTTGACACACATGTTGCTGTGGTAGTTTAATAGTCCGGAGGCGCAGGATTGTTGCTGTTCTCACGACGCCATGGTCGTTTCTTGAACACAATATCCTCCATGAAATCGCGGCACGTGATTTGCTCAACTGCTGGTGCTTTCGGGTTCAAACAAGCATTGGGTTTTGCTCTCAAGAAGTAAGGCATAGACATTCGGCGCTCTGCTTCATCCTCCACACAAATTGGTGGTACTCGATGCAGAGGTGCTGAAATGACACCATGTGTGAGTAGTCCAAGTGTCTCGCCAGCAAATACAGAGAAATGAAGCGGTGTTGCACTTTCCTCCACGTCGGTCCACGACATTCGCTCGAGATTCCACATTTGGAGCCCCGGAACAGTAGCTAAAGGCGAGACTGTCACAAGTCCGAGATCAGCATGTACACCGCAAGAATGATCGTTCGGATCTACTTCTGCTGGTCCTTTTCCGTTAGCTTTGTTTCGGTAGTTGTAGATTCGTAGAACTGATGCACCATACTGATAACTCGTGTCACGACGTCCCTCAAATATTTTCGCCGGACGGGTTCGATCATCGAGTAGCTCGTCAAAAAGCCAACTTTCATCAATATTAAGAACTTCGCAGACAGCTTTCATGCAGTCACGTGAAATATCATCAAGTAGTTCCAGTAAAGTGAGCAATTCTTGTGCAAATTTCTCGCTCTCCTCACCCTCCTGGAAGTAGACAGGAGGCCACGGTGTGCCACTCGCAGCAATAGGAAGCCGTAGCTGCATATACTCTCGCTTGCGGTCGGCGCTAAAGCCCACGCGTCGTCCACGGGATACCGCAGGATGTGAAGCGTACAACTCGTCACTCGGATTGTCTTCTATCTCCTGCCCTTCCTTCCGCTTGCTCACATCCACAAAGTCAACCCACCTCTCCTCTTTCGGTAGCTCCAATTGATCCACGAGCCACTTTCTCACACGTTCAAAAGCGATCTTGGGGATATTCGCTTGCTCCGGCGTCACCTCTAACCTAGCAAATCCAAAATTCTGCAAGTTTTGTACAAATCTACGACGAGCCAACGTTCTAGCAATTGTGTTTCTAGATTCACCCAATGCAGCGGCATTAACCGCAAAAAATGGTGACTCGTATGCATTACCCATAGGTAGAGGTTGCTTCAAAAGCGCCATGTGTCGGACAACCAAGGCGTAATGTAAAACTGGAACGCGAGCGGCTTCCATGTGAGCAAACAATCTAGCGGCCACGATGTTGATCATCACCAAAGGGTACGGGGGGCTATACAGCTCATCAGCTGGTATGACGGCAAAGACACTAGAGCCAAAAGGCAACTGCAATTTGTCTCTGAGCTCCATTTCAAAGTCCATGAGCGCTGTTCCCAGTGTTCCAGGCGGTGGACGGTCATACAGAAACGGCAGTTGGATCTGTTGCGTGAACACTTGAGACTCATAATAAAATGTGCACACGAGTGGAGGCCTGCCTGCTAGGACACCTAAGAGACCACTGGTGGTGTCAGGGGCGGGTTCTGGAACGGAGGGAGCGGAGCCCTTGGACGGGATATGACCCATTGCTGAGCCCGGCACAGCAAGATAGGAACTGACGGTTGGTGGACCGTACACTAATGGCAATATTTGATTGGTACACTTACACCTACCCATGAGTGGATCCGAAGGTCTGTGAGTAAGAATGGTCATTGTTGCGGGTTGTTAGGTAGTTAATGTCTTCATGATGACAGGAGATGTACCTATCCGACATCTGAAGAAAGTTATACTTCAGAGTATTCTACAACAAATTTCAAACAGCATTTATGAGCGAACACCATTTCTGGACAATTCGTCTGTTGTCGAGCAATATACAGGTTGCTTACTCCAGAACTCCGAAGTTTGTATTACTTGCCATTGCCATAATTACAGCCATTCACTTCCTGAAGGTTGATGTAGTCTGGATGCAAGAACCGAATGTACGACACGCTTCTGCCTTAACACTTCCTTATTCAGAACATTTTTCCCCACCGTGTTTAAGACAGAACCCCTGTCCTTGGATGTTTCAGACAACCTTGCTCAGCGCATCGTTTAACCTTATCATGGGTAGCGCACTTGGTACGTCCTAAACTCTGCGACCGCCATGCTCACAGCAGAAACCAATAATCACATGGACCCAAAGAGCTAGACGGATGTCTCGAAGACATACAATACTTACAGACTACAAACGAGATTCATCTTCTGCAAGACTCAATCTCGACTAACAGCGCCTGAAAATGGCAAATGTTTCGTTTCTCTTCTTGCAGCAGTCTTCCCCATATTTTTATGACCTGAATTAACGTTAAGAGTGTTTTCGCGTATTGTTTGAGCCAGCACTTTTGTAGAGAATCAAAATGTCGTACTCTTGTTCTAGTGATCAACACTGATGAACGGGATGAACGCGTTCCAGTCCAGTAGACTGAGTCAACCAGTATTGGTACTACCAGTTTAGTATCGGTCGTTATAATTCGTCGTGAATAACACGGTTCTGAAATCCATAGCTTCAAAACTTATGAATAGTTCTGTGTTTAAGTGACGGTAGGAATGTCTAGCAGTATCACTCATGACGAGAGATGTGAAAGTAGACTACAGCAGGGCCGGAGACATCGCGACATCCAAATGCCTGCGATACGAATTGTTGTTGTGGTTTGGATAGCTGTGGGTTTGGGGCCGTTTTTGCTTCAGCTACGAAGTTTCGCCAAGTTTGTGACGCCGCACAAGATTTTAGAAAACTTGATCACTTCTGCTGATGCAATTATGGAGACAACTGATCTACTCAAGTTTTGTCCTGCAACTGCTATGCTCATTGCCGGTGCTCGATGGAACGCCTGTCCCACACATTATTATCGCATCGAAAATGGCGTACGTTGCCATATCGTTGTGCCGCAGTACAATGTTCATGGAAACTACATCATCATCGTGAACCAAACCGTCACACCGCACGATACTACACCATCTAGCTGTGCTCACCAAAGTTTTCCATTTGAAGGCAACTTCTATCATGGTAGTATTGGGTATTACTCCATCTACGCTGAATTGTCAGGAACTTACTGCTCTTTAGACAATACAGCTTACACTCGAGTAGGCACAGTCGGAACGTACGATATCAACGGGATCCAACTTACCAACGATAGAGGAGGATATGGATATAGAAAATCGTACTGGTACATCTTTACAGGCAGCGTGTTCATCCTTGTGAGAGGGTTAACACTAAGGAGGAGCTTTGTATCGTGCAAGAGATTCGCTAAACGATGCGATCTCATGGCTGAATCGATCCGAATACAGGAAGTTATTGTGTTCACCCAGGAGAGTATGCGGCTGTCGGCACATGGAGCGAGAAATCTTCATCGAATATTGTTATTGTTCCTGTTGATTGATCAGGGTGTTATGAGCGATTTTTTCTTGCTGAGCACACAAGAAGGGATCTTTGGGAGGATACAGTCGATATCGCTTGGATATAACTTGTCTGGTGTCATGTCCATGCTATTTGAAATGGTGGAGACAATGAATTGGATGCACGAAAAGCTACGGTGTCAAGCTAAAAAACTCCTCTTCAACTATGAGACCGTCTTGGTCGGCGAGTTAATTACTGCTGGTGTGCTGCAATACTATTTGACAGGGTTGAACAGATCGCGGATGCGCGATACTCAACCAGCAGCAGAATTGGTGTCGTATTATGTGATGGGGCTGGTGGGGCATTCCGTTCTCGCAATGGGTTGTGTCTCCATCATTATCGCTACCCGAGCCATAGGTGCTATTATCTTTGTGAAATTGCAGTTCGGCACTCTCCGCGTCCTGATGAAAACATGTTCTGTAGATGCTACTCTGGGGGCGAGAAGCAAGTTAATTCTACTGAGTGGGTACGTCTGGGAAAACGGGGAGCTTTATTACAAACCCAGCGTACTGAAAGCACTTGGGGTTGTGAAAGCGGTAGAACCTGATGGTTGCGAGTACTTTGTTCACACGAAGCTGCAATGGATCCCAATGCAGCGAGACGATCTTGTCGTCCTGGGAACTGTATCAAATAAGATTGTGGTGCCATGCCCAGAACGCCAGTGTTCTGGTGTTGTGAGTTTGTTTGATCATACACTAGGCGGGGCCGCAACGAATATTAGCCATTTCAATGAGAGCGCAGTTGTTCCATTGACAAGTAGACCTCGCTGTTGGGGTATCTGGAAATGCTTCAGTGAATGGGCCTGCTGTTCTTCTAATGTCACACCGGGACCTACGCCAGCCAAGATCAAAGTTCGTACTGTGAATGATGACCAGGTACCTCGTCAGGTATTACCAGCATAGGAAGTTACGGGTCACGCTCCGTCTAACTACACCAAAGTATCAGAAGCTCTCTCGTTGAGAGCAGGATAAAATTGAAACCATAATACACATTGTTTTGTCGAAAATTTGTTTTGCGGTATTACCCCATGCGAGGACACTTCTTTTCACCAAGAAAGTTTGTGGTAATCAGGTCTCCATCGAAGCAGCATCTAAATACTCGACTAGTTGTAATATGAAGTGTCAGATACGATGAGGATATACTACAAATACCGCTATATGCAAACTCACCTCTCTCCAGACACAATGCACTTGGCCTCAAATTGAGTACATCCGTCCCTGCCTTCGAGTTGACTGTCATCCTCCTTCTCTAATTTGTGACTATCATAAATGAGACCGTTTTCGCGTCAAAAAATGATGAAAATAAGGCAAGAGTTAGAGATCGCACCTATCAAATGTCGGTCGTGGTGGTGGCAGCATCCGAAGGAAAATTCGCTTGGAGACTTGACTGGTCCATGATGAAGGCAAATACTCAGCATGATCCCATGGATTTCTCGTGCTTTCTGTAACAAATAAAATAGCAATTGTCGGTCTAAATTAAGTCTGACACCGCTCATTCTAGCAACATGACGTACTGATCGTCTCCTTAGTAGCGAAAATAATTGGCGAATGGTGTCGAATGAATTGTTTCAGAAAAATAAATACTTGCTCGGACAGTGCAAGTCCATCTCCCACACTCTTAGCTGTCATCTGCAGTCATCATGACAATTAAAACCCACATATCCACAATGCTCACCACTACAAGAAAATGTAATCACTCCACGATACCTTGTCAATAGCTTGGAAGGACCCCACGCAGTTGAACACCAGCATCGTTGCTGTTCCACATTCCATCACCACTCATGGATTAGCTATTCACCCCACCAGCCATCCCACACTATTACTCACGTATTGTTGCCGCCTTTAATAGCTGAAAATGAATATGATTGAGCGTCGCAAGCCACTGGAACGAGTCCCGACAGCAACACGTTTGAACACGATTCAGCGCCTCCTCCACTGCATCCTCCCGTTTGCTACCAGCCAATCTACTGGCCACCAGCTTCATCAACCTCATTGCCGACACTTCACCTTCGTGGTCAAATATGAAAACGCGTTCTTTCGGCGCCTGGTCGCTCGATTTGCAGCTTTTCGCGAGGAAAGAGGCCACAACATGTTCCAGCACTTGAACTTTGGGGGTGTCACTCGCCCCACAGATCTCTACAACCTGCCGTGGTCGATAGCCAACTTCATCGCCATCTCGATTTGTTGTAGCCACGTCGATAAAACTCAAACCTGTAAAGAAACCGCGTGTTGGTCGGCGCGCGAACAAGTCCAGCGCCGTCTCATCCAGCTTTAACCGATTCATTGACACACTGCAAATGTAGCCATGTTTGAATTATCAAACATAACTGGTATTAACAGTTATAAACATAACTGTTAAACATTTATCAAACACTTCTGTTAGAACATTGATGGGTTCACCTTCGTGCAACATCCGCTCTGACCTTCTTTGCGCGGCTCGACAGTCGGCAAAATGGCGCCTACCCAACAGGAGGGAGTGATGTTGGCTTCTGGGCCACTTGAGAGCGCTCTCCACAGCTCCACACTGGCTTCTGACGCTACTGCATCGGCTCTATGTGAAGCTGAGTCTCTAAGCAAACCACTGACGTCCTTTACGTCTCCTACCGATGCGTCTTCGCTCGAAAACAAGTCGATAAGCATCCGTCCTGAGCCAGTCAATTTCGCTGCGCTGTACCAGCGATCTTCACGCGACTCGGAGGTTCTCATGACCCTACAGACACTAGAGAAAGAGCTAGAAGATGTCACGATCCAACACAAGGCGGAGCAGCAAACACAGAGCTTATCAGCGGACGCTACAGGTTTAAGCATGGCTAGATTCGTCCCGGATCAACTGCAGCAGTTGCTGACGACGCAGGAGGCTGGAGGAGCGGAGAATGCCGCGGGTAAAGAGCAGACGATGCAGCCACATCCTCGTAGAGCCGCAGAGGCCAAGGGGAAACCCATGCGGCGCTTTGTGGCGTCGTCAGCTACACCGTTCGTCACGATGGCGGCTTCGAGTGGAAGATCTAGTGGACTGGTGGACTCAGAAGAGGAGAGTGATGCTCAGTATCACAAGGTGCAACAGCTTCGGTGGGAGGAGAACATTATCTGGGGCATTGACTTTAGTGCTGCTGCTAAAGGAGAACAAGTGGAGGAGGAAAATGGAAGTGTTGAGGTGGAAGACTCGGTGGGAGGAGTTACTGTGGTAGAGACTAAGAAGACTATAAGTAAAGGAAATGGCTGGGGAGGGTTGCCAGAGAAGAAAAGTGAGGGTGGAATGCAGACGTACAAGGAGCTGCGTGCAGCGCGAGCGGGACAAGAGAAGGCGGTGGCAGTCTCGACGGCGTTCAGTGGTGAGAACTTTGATATGACTAAGCCGAGGAACTATCGTTGGGAGCTAGAAGATTCCTCGAAAGAGAAGAAAAATGTAGATAATGTTGCAGATAAGGACAATGGCGAGATGGAGACTCTCCCATGTCCGCTAAACAAGGAGCTGCAGGATGACTCGTGGGTGGCAGCTATTGGATGGAAATCGACGCAGGATATGCCTGAGAGCAAGCTAGTGCTTGATGATAATGATGCGTCACTTATTTACTCTGTTCCTGAAATGGAGGACGTGCGTCCAACGTTGCGCATTCCAGAACGAAAGTTGGGAGCTGCTGAGCAGCGTCTGGCGCAACTGGATAAACAACGCATTGAGAAGAAACAACGTATTGATGAGGTTATGGGCAACCTTGAGTTCGGTGAGGAGACGGCTGAAGGTCGATTGGGCACGGAGGGTAGTGGCAAGAAGTCGAAGGATACGCGTGTGGTGAAAAACATTGGCTATGTGCACCACTCGCTACCAGCTATGAAGCTTTCGCTCACGAAACCAGAACTCCCGAAGACCAAACTGCGCGACTTCCACCGACCGCGTGGCAAATTCAAAATCAACGAGCGACTGGCGTTTTTACCACCGCCTCCCGGCGCAGCTAAATTGGCTCCACAGGAGGAAAGTGCCATGGTTACACAAATTAAGAAGAGTTCCGACCTAAATCCCACTGCTGGTGGCAAGTTGATCCTGATCGAGTATACCGAGCAGCACCCGCCAATGCTATCAAATCCAGGTATGGCGTCTCGTATCCTTCACTACTGGCGACCACCAGAGGATACATCGGCAGGATTGGGAATACTTGGTAAGAAGAAGGCCCGCAAGACACGCCCAAAACCGCCAGACATGAAGATGGGCCAAGTCATTACGCTTGGTGATCACGATGAATCCCCATTTGTTGGTGATATTCCTCCAGGACGAGTGGTGACCTCTCTAAACTCGAAACTGTACAAAGTGCCGATTTTCCCTCACAAACCAACGGTTCCATTTGCTGTAAATTCAGACGCGCGTGAGCGTAACAACTCGGATATTTTCCTCTTGTGTCGCTCTGTGACAAAGGGTAAAAAGGGAACTGCAGCAGATAAATCTGGTGGACTTGGAGTACCAAAGACAACAGTGTACATCATGGAGTTGCCTGAGGTATTCGTCGCAGGGCAAATTGAGCCTCAAATTGAAGTCCCGGCTCCGAACTCTCGCAGTGCGAATGAATTCATCCGCCCATACATGTCGTTTCATATTCTTCGCCTGTTCAAGAAAGCAAGTGATGGTGAACGGTTAAAGATCGAGGATATTGCGCGTGCATTTCCAAATCAATCAGGGACTGCGATCCGTAAGCGTATGAAGGAGGTGGCCACCTTCGAGCGTGGTGGTAATGATTCAGGTTGGTGGAAGAAGAAACCAGCTTCGCAATTGCAAAGTGAAGAAGAGATCCGTGCGAGCATTCCGCCCGAGAGTGTATGCCTTTACGAAAGTATGATGTCCGGCCATCGGCGACTGCTGGATATTGGGCTGACTAAGTTGTTTACACCTTCTGGTGTGAATGGGGCAATCAATCATTTGATCCGACGTCTGGAGCTGCGTAAAAATGCATTATCCACACGTCTTGTACCAGCCAACCTTGAGAGGCGTGCGCGAGAGAAGGCCCAGGCAGAACTTTGGAAGAAGGACCCTGTGGTACGCAAGCTCGAGACAGATATTCAAGTTGCTCGTTACATTAACGAGCAACTCCAGCTTACACCGTGGAACCTGACGAACAACTACGTCGAGTGCCACTTACAGGGCAAAGGCTCTGGTATGCTACAACTTGGTGGCATTGGTGACCCTACTGGTCGTGGTGAAGGTTTTAGTTTCGTTCGGGTGCCCCAGTCCCGTGCTAAGAAAAAAGATGGTGAGGAAGATGCAGCCCCGACGGCTGAGAGCAAGATTAGTGCGGAGACTGCAGCTGTGCAAAAGGCTGTCGCGGCAGTCACGGGTACGACTGCTGATTTACGTAAGCTGAAAATGAAGGAGGCCGGTGATGTGCTGCGCAATCTGGGTCTAGCTGACGCAGATATCAAGAAACTGCGCCGTTGGGACCGAATTCATATGGTTCGTGAACTTAGTAGTCGTGCAACAGCTCACGGTGTGGCTGGAAGTTTGAGCAAATTCGCACGTGGAGCGCGCAAGTCGCTTTCTGCTCAACAACAAGAGTATCGCAAGAAGTGCGATGTGATCTATGAGCGTCAAATGGATGTATTGAGTTCGAACAAGACTTCGTTTTCGTCAGATGAAGAATCAGATGGCGATGACGAGCTTGATGAACTGGGTGCTGATGTCGAGGCTGACATTTTAGGCGGTACAGACACCAAGCGTGGTCCCAAGAATCTGTTCCGCAGTGGAGGTGGAGGTCTTAACCGCTCGAAGGAAGTGCTCGCAGAGCGGGAGGATGCTGTGGAATTGCGTCGTCTTATGGAGGAGATGAACGAAGATCAAGGTAGCAGCGCTAACGCGAAACCGGCGAGTGCTGTGCGTCGACCAGATGTTGACACGAACCGCCTACGTAACCAATTGCGCGCAAGTGGGATTAAAGAGGGTGGCACTGGAGCTAGTGGTATTTCTTCAGTGTCGGGCTTTGGTGGACGGTCAAATATGATGTCTCGCGGTGGTTCGACCGTATCTTCCGCGCTGGCGACACCCACGGGTCAGTTGTCGCGTGTATCTTCACCAACCCATGGAAGTCGCACACCAGTGCCGTCAGAACCACCAAGCGCTTCAAAAAAGATTCCCGGTCGGAAGGTGTTGAAACGAGTTGTACGCACTATCGAGGAGGACGGAAGTGAGACAGTCCGTATTCAGTTTATCGTTGACGACAAGCAGGTAGCCCGTTTCCGTGCAATGCAGCAACGCAAGGAACGTCAGCAAAAATCTGATGAACGTAACCAAGTGCGGAAGCGAAAGCGCATGCTGGCATTGGAGGATGACTCTACTGGTCAGAGTTTGTTGGACAAGGCTAAGCGGCGCAAACAGTTGCAAGAGGAACTAAAGCAGCTGCAAAAGACTGAGGCGCAAAACAAAGGCTACCAAGAAATGCTGAAGAAGGGCGAAACCGGTGACGGAGCTGAAGGTCCCGACGATGATGATGGAAGTGGCAAGGGCGTCATCCGTTGTACGCAGTGCCTACAGGTTGGTCACATGCGTACCAATCGAAGTTGCCCGTTATATATGGCCGATGAAACTCGTACAAAAAAGTCTGGATCATTTTCTGAAAAGCAAGCACATGCAATGCTTTCTGAACCACTGAAGCTGAAGGTGAAGAAGACTCCGTCGGTGATCAGTGGTGGCGACTCCAGCACCAAAATTACAGTGAACCTGGCCGAGCTACGCGAGGGTGCACGCAAGCATCACGCCGAGAAGAAACGAAAGCGAGAAATGGAAGTGCGCGAGCAGGCAGAGTTGTATAAGCGGCCATATGCGAAGGGAGCTATTAAGCAGAGTCGCTCACGTATGCCCGTGGAACATCTCAATAACGCTCTGGAGGTGGTTGTTCAGCGGCTACTCAAAATGCCCGAGAGTGAACTCTTCAGAATGCCAGTGGATGCAAATACTGTTCGTAACTACTACCAAATCGTGAAGCAACCGATGGATTTGAGCACTATTCGTCGCAAGATCGAAGCGAAGGAGTACGACTCGATGCGTGAGTTCGTGAAGGACTTGGAGCTTATCGTGAACAACTCGCGTATCTTTAACGGTGACCCGACCAAGTCGGTCATTACGGCGAATGCGCAGAAGGTACTTCGCCGCGCCCAGGACGAGATGGCTGCAGTCAATGCAGAGGGAGGTATGACCCCCACCACGCCAACCACCGCAACGACAGCCATGCTGAAGTAAAATGAACCGCATTTATGCTGCAGCAAACAAGAGAAGTAGTAAACATGACACCTAGCGTTGTAGTGGAGCTTTCCATACAAGTTTCAATTACATCTGAGTGCTGCACATGCAATCGCTACCATTATTGTCGTAGAACTTTGACGTTTTGAACAATATCTCACGAAAACTCTCTTGTAAACATGAATGTTTGCTTGATATGATTGGACATAAAACTCAACGTAACATTTAGCCCGATCCTTCACTTCCCTATCACGAAGATGTCTCTCCTCGAGTCCGCAGCTTCGAACGTGCGCGTAGCTCGCGCCTCTGACCGTGTATACCGTGACGAATGTGTCTTCTCATTCGACTCCGCTCTGTCCCCTTCCGGTCTCTACACGAACCTGCGCTCTTTCCTGTCGTACGGCGTCTCCTTTCTCCCTTTTGATCGTCAAGGAACACTTGAAGCGACATCCGGCGCTGTCTACCTGCACCAGCAGCACACACGCAAGCCTAAAGCTTCCAACTCTTCATCCACTGAAGAAACTCCCACGAAGCTCGCGATTGGCGGTGCTGGCGGCTTTGTAGCCAACGTAGAAGACAAGTTTGAGCTTGAAAAGACTTTTTCCATTGTTCTACTGGGTCCCCAGCAACAGGAACTCGCCCGGGTCGCTCTCGACTCTTCTACGCTCCCTTCTAAACTCAAAGTAGCAGCTGAAGCTGTGTTGAATCATGCTGGAAACACAGTCACTGAAGAAGTGGCATCCTGGCAGGAAGAACTCAAGCCGACCAAGTACGCCGAGCATCTGATCCAAGTACCGAACCCGCCGCATATTACATCAAACCCGTCGGCTTGGAAGTGCCAAGCTCCAGACTGTGACAAGCAGGAAAATCTGTGGCTGAATTTGTCAGATGGTTACATTGGTTGTGGTCGACAGAATTGGGATGGATCTGGAGGCTGTGGTGCGGCGTTAACGCACTTTAGTGAGACGGGAGGAATTTACCCGTTGTCTGTCAAGTTGGGCACGATTACAGCAGAAGGAGGAGATGTATACAGCTATGCACCGGACGAAGATGATATGGTGAAGAATTCACTGTTGGCGAAACATTTGGAACATTTTGGTATCAATGTCAATAATTTACGCAAGACCGACAAGTCGATGAATGAATTGCAAGTGGGACTGAATTTGTCATATGAGTTTGATGCAGTGACGGAAGCGGGGAAGAAGCTTGTGCCCGTGTCGGGAGCTGGGTATATGGGATTTAAGAATCTGGGCAACAGTTGCTACATGAACTCGGTGCTGCAGCTGCTATTGGCGATGCCTGAGGTGCAGGAACGGTATTTTAAGGCATCCGATCAAATCTTCTCGACGGCAGATACACCTTCGACACTTCCTGTGGACGATTTCGCTGCACAGTTTTCTAAACTCGCGTGTGCGACGTTGACGGACCAATACAAGAAACAGTTCTTGACGTCAAAGGATACCAACAAAGAGGTTGAAGAGGACGACATTCATAATGTGGATCTGCGTCCTATCACGTTCCGTGGTCTTGTCGGTAAGGGCCACCCAGATTTCTCGACGGGTCAGCAACAGGACGCTGTTGAGTACCTCCAGTATCTACTCGACTTTATGACTAGGGCTGAGCGTGCTGGTGCAAACCGATTGGGACCACTTCTTTCAGGAGAGAGTTCCACCAGTGCGGAGCTACCGACAGCGAGTCTGTTCAAATTCAAGCTGGAAGACCGCGTGCAGTGCATGGTTTCCAACAAGGTCAAGTACGTGCCGCGCGATGACATGCTTCTTCAATTGCAGATCCCTCTAGAGGCAGCAACCAACGCGACGCAAGTGAGTGCTTATCAGGTGCTGGAGCAAAAGCGCCAACGTCTTGGAGATAACGAGAAGGTTGAGAAGAGTGAAACCAAGGAGGGCGAAGAGCGTGTGGTGCCTAATGTTCCATTTGAAGCGTGTGTTGAGAAGACGTTGGCACCCGAAGTTATTGAAGATTTCTTGTCCCCTGCCACCGGCAAAAAGGGTCAGGCACAAAAGACGGTTCGTTTCCGCTCATTCCCGCGCTATTTGCTTGTTCAAATGAGGCGCTTCTACGTGGCTGAAGACTGGACACCCAAAAAGCTGGAAGTTGACGTGAAGGTGCCAGAGAAGTTCTCGCTGAATCGGTTTGTGTCCAAGGGGCTTGTCGATGGCGAGGAAGAGCTCCCCGAGACACCTGACGCGAGTGTGGCAGATGAGAGTGCTACTAGCTCCACAGCGGATGCCGCGGATGAAGTTCTTGTGGCTCAGCTTGTGTCAATGGGCTTCTCCGAGAACGGTTGCAAACGTGCTGCGATCGCGACTGGCAACTCCAATGCTGAAGCTGCCATGGAGTGGATCTTTAGTCACATGGAAGACCCAGACTTCAATGACCCGCCAGCTCCAGCAGGTTTTGCGGTCAAAGCTGAAAGCGACTCCGTTAACATGGAGCTTGTGTCTAATCTGATGGCAATGGGTTTCGCGGAGCCTCACGCGAAGTGTGCGCTCAAGCAAACGGACAATAATCCTGATCGCGCTGCTGAGTGGCTGTTCAGTCACATGGACGATCTCGATGGTGCCGTCGCTCAATGCGAAAGTGAATCAGCAGCATCCTCTGGTAATTCTGGAGCCTCCATCAAGCGATTGGATAACGAGGCCGTTGGCGACTATGCTCTTGTGGGTTTCGTCAGCCACGTTGGCAAGAACACCAACTCAGGTCACTACGTTTGCCACATGAAGAAAGATGACCGCTGGGTTATCTTCAACGATGACAAGGTAGCTGTGTCGGAGGAACCGCCACTTGGTGCCGGATACCTTTACCTATTCCGTCGCACAGATGCCTAAGCGTAGACTGCAGGTGAGAATCTGCTTGAAAAACATTTGAATAAGTCACAAACCGCTTGACGTTTCCATTTTACAATCATCGTTCAGTGTTCTTCTGTTCTCTACAGTAGTGATCAACAAATCAAGTGACTGAGAGCTGCTTCATCCACAATTTCGTCGAATTCATCTCCGTATCCACAATCATCTTCTTGGGATTTCTCTACTGATGACTTCACCTCACGCCCAGGTGTGAGACTAGAAATACCATTTCTCTTGATTTTCCCTCCGACTGTTGTTTTCTTCGTCGAAGGCTTTGTGCTGCTAACGCGAGGCTTCTTTGACTGAGAATTTCCAACATTATTACCACCAGATTGCGAGCGAAACTTCATTGAGGCTGGTATGGTGAAGTCAATATCGAGGAACGACATATCATCATCATCGCTGCTAACATTACCTCCTTTCTTGGATCCGGACTTGGTTTTGCGAGGCTTAGTAGCTGATGGTTTTCTAAACGTCTGTCCTTCATGACGACTTGATGCTGTTGAGGGGGGTTGAGACTCCATATCATTTGTAGAAGTTGACGCTGTCGCGAGTTGTTGTCGCTTCTTGTTCTGCTGACGAGCATAAAACTTAATTTGCAGCCGAGCATGTCTCTCTTCTCGTGCCATCGCTAGTCGTTCTCGTTCTTCTCGACGCTGATCAGCTGTCACTTGCCGGATTTTGCCTTCCCTTGACCGCCGACGTAGGATTTTGAGCTGAAGACGTACTATCTTCTCTTCGCGTTCCATAAGCTTTCGTTCATTTGTTTCGTTCTACAGTAGAAGGACACATCGTCAGAACAATGTTACAATTTGCTGGGTACTGCTGCTGTCTTACTTCAGCTTCGCGTTTTAGCTTGATTTGGTACTCTTGTTGGCGTTTCTCCTCGTTTCTCCTAAGTTGTAGTTTTTGTTTGAGTTCTTCTTGTCGACGAAGACGCTCTTCCATATCTGCCAAGCTGGTGTCCTCTGCGATCGCCGCTGTGTTGGAACAGGGACCACAAACATCGCCTTTGGTAGGAGGAATTACCATAGGGCTCAATCTAGCTGGACAAGGTTTTTGATGCGGACGCTTCTTGGGTGCCCAACTTTGGTAAGTGCGTCCCAATTCATCTTCAATTGGGTATCCATTTTCCGCGCTGACACGCTCTAATGCCTTCATACGTTTGGGCACTGGTAACACTGGAAGCCGTTTATCGAAACTAGCTCCTGCTGGTAGCCAGTATGAGCGCTTAATTGCTGGTTCGATCACTGATTGCCATCCAAGTCCCGTCGAGGATCGGGCACGAGATACAATTCCATCCTTTCCAACCTTTTCGTTGGCCGCAACCGAAAATGAAGAAGCTCGTGTCGTGCGAAATTCTGCTTTGACACGGTCGTGAACTCGATCAAGCATTCGCTGAGACGCTCCAAAAGCTTCTTGTGTAGCCTGGCCACGATTCGATCTGCTACTTGGTACAGTAGAACGGCTGCTATCACTGCCAATGCTGTCTTGTATCCTTTTCCGTACCAAAAATCCTCGAACATAAGCTTGTAGTTTCGAGATGGCATCAACGTCAGAAACTCGAAGCCAACGCAACTGTTTCCGTACTAGATATCCACGCATTGTAGCTTGAATTCGACAGATCAAGTAGAGTACATCAAGATAAATTAGTCGAGTCATAAAGCTCCGCGCGTTGCACTGAATCACGATTGCTGCTCGATGCTGAAGTTCTGCTGTTTCACGTTTCTGTCGCTGTTCTTGGACGTAAGACCGAGCGATGACCACCCGAGCCATACTCTGAATGATGCATGATGCCCAGCATCTGAGCTTAATCTCTCTTGCGCGAATGTTTCTAGCTGATAGTCTCCGAATACACCGCGAAATAATAACGGAGGAGCAGTTTTGCTGGTATTGTTCGCGTTGTAGCACCAACCTCCAGCGCAATCGTCGAGCTAGAAATCCGCGCGACAAAGTCTGGATGCTCACAGCGGAATCTCTCTTCAGTTGATTTACGTACGTCAAATGTCGTCGATAGGCAGCTTGTATCTTGGAAGCAGAATAATTCAACCGATTTCGAAGCCGCTTCGCCTCCCGAAGCTGCTGGCGATGCAGATTTTGCGTAATTTCAGCGATCTTCTTCATCTATTCGGTCAGCATTGCACAAAACATCCATGAATAAGCAAAGAGGATAATACTATGGAGTACATGCAATCCACCTCAATGTCAATTTTCTGCTGCTGTTTCTCAATCGCATCAGCTTGCCGTTCCAGTTTTCGCTCCGCTCTATGTTTTGCGTTGGATGCCGCTGTCAGTGTAGTATCCCGGAAATTCCCAACATGACGCTTTGTGAACTTGTTTGAGATGCCTACAAACATGAGTCGAACGATATGTTAGCTTATTGGTAGATCCCATGAGTTTTTGAAGACAAGATAACATGCCAGCATGAAACATGGACGGAACGACGTTCATGCTGGAGCCATCTTCAACGCGTTCCATCTTCACAGCTAGTCGCGACAGTATTGACACGTCCTGAGCTAAACAAACACAACCAGCCAAAAATATGCTTCATCTGTGAAGATTCCGCACTAAAAAACGCTCGAGTTCGTGCTGGGTTTGGATGATCCTATCTATTCTGCGAAACAACGATCATAGGCACACTCGAATCTGGATTGTATCTTGTGCTAGCCTTGGGTAATAACTACCAGCTGTGCCAGGATGAACGATGTTAGTAAGGAACGATCCTCCTCTTTCTCTGTCTCAACGAGGGTCTTGCCAGCCTCTTTCCATAGTGTGATACGGGCATCAAGTGATGGGATGCTCATGAACACGTCGGCATCCCCTTGACCCTGTGAAATGTAGACCTGTGCTTGTGGGTCATGCTGAGCACAACACATAATAATATCATAGCTTTGTCAATAGTATCTCACATAAGCGCATTGAATTGATCTGGATACATACCGTTTTCACTTGCTTCATAAGCTTGTCTTCATCCACTTGCCCTAAGAGGAGGCTGCTTTTTTCCTTGTAATCAATGCTCTGGAGTGTGATGTTGGTATCCGCATCTGAGATCGAAGATGCCTTGCGCTTTCCCGTACCCTTCAACTTCGCGTCGTCACTAGTCTCGGACGAGGAAGACACGGGACCAGCAACTGACTGGGCTTCCAAAACAAATGATTTTCGCTTTACGTTAAGCACGCCACTTATAACGGCTGCAGCTTTCCCATTTACTTCGGTGATTGTAGCTTGAGCAGCAAGCTACGCACCATCAAATATTACATACGTTAAGGTGGTAGATTTAACGAAACACGGAAGGTCAAACATTACCTTGGGGTCGAGTCTTCCATCCAGATACTTCGAGGTTTTCTCAACAACGATGGGCTCGAACTGCTTCATGGGGAATGTCAGAAGTTCTGTCTTGGTTTTAGCTGCAGTCAGCTCATGGAGAGGAAGAACTCGAGAAAAGTGCGATGATATATCGGCTCCTTCCATCGCAGGCGCTGGGGGCGCGATGGTGTACTCTGACGGAACGATCAAATTGCGGGGGCAACAACGCGCGATGAATTGGTTGGCGTCACCACAGCTTAATCGTGGGTCAATGGGACACACAATTTTCTCAATATTGAGGTCTTGGAAAGGAGCGAAGGCTTCGGTGGTATCAACGGACGGATCTAACGCAAGCACACACCATGTTATGTAATCCTGAGCTCGTTCGTGGAGTGATAACTTGGCATACCGTACCGATCAGTAGAACAGCATTGCGACTTTCATTGCCAAGCATCTGAATCAATTCTGGAGCACGTCCAAATTTGAGAGATGGGTGGCCTACAAAGAGGATACTACCATTCTGCACACATATGTCGTAAATAGGAGTCTTTATCTGAAACTCAAAAACTGGAATAAACGTACCTGGAAGGTGGCGGCAGTGGCAGCTGACACATCAGCAACGGCATGAAATAGCTTGTTTTTCAGTAGAGATTCATGCAGAAACGCATCTTCACCAGCATACAGCTTCTCTATCTTCTTCTCACACAGCCATTCTGCTCCAACCTGGGTCAGCTCCATAACACGCGAAGCATTGTCCGAAATAAAGTACATTGGGACATTCTGCTTGTTGTGCAGACACGCAGCATACACTGCCTCGACAAGATCAAACACCACACCACATGGCGATGTGGGTACAATACAAACTCCACCGCGCTCCAGGACACTCGTCACTCCACTGAGTACGCGTTCCACCATACGTTCGGTATTGGAATGCGGGTCACGATCCGGCTTTAAATCCGTAAGTAGCAGAGTTTCACAGTTTTCGACCAGAGGCAACAAGTCCAATTCCTTCGGGTGGCGATTATAATCTCCCGATGCAGCAGCCACGTAAGCCAATCGATCATTCGGTCCTTCCACTAACCAAATACTAGCACCCAAGCTGTATCCCGAACTCAGCGCTGTAATCTGTACACCATACGCCAATGGAACCACCTCACTGTATTCGACACATTGAACCTTTTGGCAGCATTTCTCGATCTCTTTCAATGAGAACATGGGGATCTCCGTCTCCATTCCGTCCGTCACACCTTTAAACGTGAAGACAGCAGTGTCGTCCCCTTGTGCTAGACCAGCCAACTCCTCCACAAACACCCGACCAAAGTCCAAAGTGAGTTGTGTGGCATAGATCTTCCCCTTGAAGCCCAGAACTTCCGTGAGAAGTGGTAGAGCCAACAAAGTGAGATGGTTGGATAATAGCACAACATCCAATGCCCCTATGTCCACGGAGCTCAGTGCTGGAAGTTCCAGACGATAGACAGCGCCCCCGCCTTGTTGAGGACTTCTTTGGAGTGATTGCATCTTCACACCGCAGTCTAGAAGCACCTCGAAGCCGCCAAGACTCAAAAAGTGGCACAGTCCATCGTTCGAGCCGCCTAATTGAATCTACAGAGCATCACGGAGAAAAATAAAAACGAGGGTGAGATAAAGGAGATCGAAAGCTACTTGGAGAGGATAAATGTGATCAAAGCGAGTTGCTAGGAGAGCAAAGAGAAGCGTCCGAAGACGCCAAGAGGACGTCGTCTTACCACTTTCATGTTGATTGTTGTGAAGTAGTACTTAGTGATGATCCAGATATACACTGATTTCGTATAAGTGTACATTTGTATGGTTTTGTCAAGTTAAAAGCGATTTGTAACACCTTGAGAAAGTATACAACAATAGGTAAATGAAATAGTTACTCTACGCTTGACTACACTCATGTACCCTGTTCAAGGCGTCTAACTTTTCCATCTAGAAACAGCAGCATGTCATCTTTTACTTCTAGCGCCTCTTTCAACTTCATGACGATTTTTCTGTAGTAATAAAGCAAGTAAGTTTTGTGGACATCAACACCTTTCATCGGAAGGACGTACCTTAGCTGGACAACCTCATCCGACGCTTTCTCTGGTTGTTGTTCCATCATCTTCCACGTTTCGACATTTACATCGACATTCAGGATTTCTTTGTGTGGGTCCTTTGAATTCAGCTCCGATCCTCCCTTTCCGCTCGTGTCATGATGCACTTGGTCAATTCCTTCTGTTGGCGAGTTGTTGGAGTGATCTGGTGTACCCTCATATACAACTAACAATTCATTCGTCAGAGCACCCAAATCCGTCAATGTCTTTAATAGTGATGATCTCGCTCCAGAATCCTCAGTGTTTTCTGAAACCATGCTCACTGAGGTCGAAATTTCTGTCGTCTCTTGGTTACCCGATATCACTTCATCGAACCATGCGTCCAGACTGTTCAAGTGTTCATTTACAGTGAGTTCCATAGAAGACGTGGCTTGAGTGGAAACACCAATAGTGTCATATCTTGAACGAGGAGATTCATTGCACTCTTGCACATGCTCAGCTGTGTTATGAGCTATTTCTTCATGACTGCTAACAGATAATTTTAATTGATCTTCGAGCTCCTGGATCTGGGCTGCGGCTGCAGTACGAACTGCGTCCAGTGCAATTGTGCTTGCTGCCAGTTCTTCATCCAATGCGCGAGTTTCAGCTGAGCGAGTCTCAATTTGTGTCTTGAGATCTCGAATAGTACTGCAATAGTCCATTTTGATCGAGTGTTGCTGAGTCTGAAGCTCCTGGAACGCGTTCGTTTGTCGCTGCAACGCCTCATTGACGGCCATGCACTCTTGCCGTTCGGTCTCTTGTTGTTTCTCCAATTTAGACAACTTTTCTGCGTACTGTTGAGCCATTTCTTGGTACGTTCTCTCTTTCTGCTCTGAGTCATCCTGTTCGACTTGGTACCGAAGCAACAGCTGGTCACGCTCAACCTCCAGCTCCTGAGCATGTCTTATCGACTCAGACTGCTCGAATTTTAGTGTTTCGATGGTAGCGCTCTGAAGCGTAGAGTGGTCAAGCAATTCTGCCAGTTCCTCACGCAATGAAGCAAGTTCCAGTGTTGCCTCATGCAGTTGATTTCGTACACAATTCAACGCTTCCAGTTCGCGGTTAGAGACTCCATTTAACTGGTCCTGAAGCACATTTTCACGATCAAGCGCACTAACTAGCGCGTCTTCGGTCTGAGAATGCAAAAGTATGTTCTCATCTCGCTCTTGGACAGCTGTTATGAGGCTCGATTCTAGTTCTAACAAGCGCTGCTCGTCCTTGGAAATCTGCATCTCAAGTACAAAAATCTGATCCGTTCGAAGATTTTGCTTAGAGGCTAAATCCTCTGCAAGCATTCCAGCTACTTCTCGCTGAGTTTGTGCTTTGCTCAAGCTCATTTCCAAGTGTTCAATTGCTGCTGTCTGCAGCAAGTTCTCGCTTTCAGATTGGTCAATCTGTCTCCTCAGTAGAACTACACAGGCATCAGCTTTTTTACGAGTTTCTTCCTCACGTGAGAAAAGGGCTCTGGCATTTTCCAAGGCGGTTGTCTGCTCCAAGTTGATGCGTTTGAATTCAATAAGCTGGCTTTCGAGTTCTTGAACTTTGCTGCGGTTTTCAAGCTCCTTTTGCAACTTGTCCACAGGTGCTTCCATTGAGTTCACACAATTGCCCGAGATCATATCGTTCTTGTTGGCAATGTGAAGTTCAGAGTTGAGACGAGTATTTTCTGCTTCAAGTTCGGTCATTCGTGCAGAGCAAGACGTCAAGGTGTGGTTTAATGATGCAATTTGACATAGCAATGTGTCATTTCGAGCTTGAACTTCCCGAGTCCTTGCGACTTCCTCCGCTAACTTTGCTTCAATGGCATCATTGTGACTCGGTGCTACATCTCCATCGTGTCTCTTTCCAAGCTCTTCCAGCGTAATATCAGACTGTATTCGATTGGAACGTTCACAATAATCGACATCGAGTTTCTCCATGTTTGGTTCATCCAGTACGGCACTCGTTGCTAACAGTGCGTCATATCTCGCTGACAGCTCTGCATTACGTTCTTCAAGAGCTGCGATTTTAGCTACCATTTTCCTGTCTTTGACAACTGTGGCCTCTAATGCTTGAGCTTGTAGCAATCGCTCACGCTTTTGATATCCAGCTAAATTCCACACAAGCTTGATTCTTTCTGCCATCACAAGCAGCTCAGTGACCACAAAGAAAGCAACGTTGTTGGTGATCTCAGGATTATCATCACTGCGAGCAATTTCAGGTAGAAGCTTGCGTTTCAGACGGTCACTAAAATGATCGAGTTGTGTCTCTAGTTGGAGACGACCAGCTACGCATGCACTAGAGGCACTAGGCAGTTGATCACACAGTTTAGCAATGATCTGCAGACAAAATTCTCCTACGATTGACTCTAGGATTTCACAGGTAGATCGAGATAGAACCCCCCGCAAATTATCGTCATGTAATTGTGGTGCCACGATCAAGTCTTCCAAAATTCGGGTTATCATGAGAAACCTTTTATCGAGATATCTGAGAAGCTCGCACTCTACCCCAGTTCCGCTACCGGTGGATCGGAAATGTAGTTTGCACAAACTAGGTCCTAACGCTCTTCGGGCCGAATCGATAGAATCAACACAAAGCGACAGCGCAGAATGAACTGGGTTCTTTTCATCACGACGTGCAGGAGACAATAACGGTAGAGCACCCCTGTTATCAAGCGCATCAGTCCGACCAATAGTGTCGAGTTCAGTAGCAGAGTTCAATTTGCAGTCTTCTGATAATGCTAGTTCTTCCAGCTGAGGTTCATTGTTACCACAGTATTCGTTAGGATAGCCAGAACGATCAAACTCCGAGCTTGATGCCAAAAGTTCTAACAGAGATGCTGAGGCCGCATTATTTGATTGTTTGGTCGAAAGATTTGGTGAGTCCTGTTGGTGCGGAAACAAGAAATCCTGCACTACCAAACAACAAATTGCGTCAGTAGTAACCACTGTCTCGACCACTTCGTGAACTCGACCCACTGATTGTGTTTCAGTAGGTCGTGCACGCATGTGCTGGGGTGGGTTACCTGCTCTCCGTCCGATTAACGGTGGAGGATCAGTCCGGTCGCACATTTCATTGTCCATCTCTAACGTCACTAATTGCTCCTTTGAAGTGGTTCCATCCAGATATACAAGCTTTCTCCATCGATCAAAGGCACGATACTGATGCAAAGTTAGCGAGCGGCGACGAATTCCAACTAGCTTTAGCAGAATCAAGGTCTCTCGTAGAGCTTTTTCAACAGTACGTTCATAGGGAAAGCCATTCGGCATTTCTACCAGAAAACCGCCATGTCGGTCGAAGCGTACATCCAGAACGGTGTTTCTGATCTCTTCCACGTTTGCATCACGGCATGTAATGAGCAGATTTGAGCCTGTGGTGCTGTCAGAATAAGACCTTGATCTAAGGTTCAACAAAGCGCAGTTTAGGCGCTTGTCATTAGTCTCCGGAACTTCCAACATAGCTGGTGGAATACTGGTTTCGTTTGAAACACATAGATTCGATTTGAGCGCATTGCCATCACCCAGAAACTTGTGTGCCATATCTTCACTGGTATCTGCTTGGAACCGAATTGCGCTGTTCACGTTCTTCGCTCGTTCAATGTACCTTAGCGTTGCGATTGAATCTTCATAGTGTGCGCAACACGGACTAATGACCCCGATCAGAATTGTCTTGGCTCGCCCACCGAGACATTCTTTCAGCAGCCGTGTCAAAACCGAGTTTCGGTAGGGCACAAATGCTTTATTGTGCTGAGGGCTGTCCGTGAATCGATTATTTTTGCGCTTCGCTAAAGCACCAACAACATCTGCGAGAGTCGTTAGCGATCGATTAACACTTACAGCTTCGCGAAGACGCGTCCCAGTTGCTCCATGATCTACTCGTTCACTGCCAGCCAAGTCAACCATACAAATTTTGCTACTTCGCGGCATCTCCAGACTTCTGGATGCTCTTTGTGTGAGCGAGAGAATTAGCACCGTGTGCGAACGAGTACTATTGTGCGTGGAAGTCACAGATCGCGTACGATTCCCCTCCTCGATCAATTCCAAAACTTGTCTATAGCTCGTCACATGCTCACGCTTTGCTCGTTCAACGAAAGCTCCATTTTCCGGGTGTTCACGAACCTTGAGAGGTTTCTAATTGAGCACAATACGAGCAATATACTAGTTAGTACGTATTATCCACGGGGCATTTGAAGAAGTGGCTCACTTTGATAGTGGCTTGTGAGAGCAAGTCATACACGCGTTCGTCGTAGATCTCCACGTAGCTCATCACAATTGTGCAAGTGTTACCTGACCTCTTTACTTCATCGATTTCAGCAAAGATTCCCTGGCAAATTCGTGGGATTAAGCCTCGTTGCCCTGATGCTGTTAGCGGATTGGGCATTGTCACCCCGCTCGAGTTGTCGTTGGTAGTTTCATACGCTTCCAAGGATGTACGTCCTCCGCCTCCCATCATGGTATATGTTTTGCCAGCACCTGCTTGCCCATAAGCGAACACTGAACAGTTGTGCCCTTGTAACACTGTTTGCACAGCGAGCATACCGAGTTCGTTGTAGATTGAGTTTTGAGTGTCTCCTTGGTGCGAAGACAATTTACCCGCAGACCAAAAGCTGCAATCAAACTTGAACTCTTGCGTGAACTGCGCTGGGAATACAGTTGAATTTGTCGGTGTTGATTCAATCAACGGAAGGTTTCTTGGCGTGTACCTTTCAGAAGCTTGACCCCGACACGGAGGTGGAAGTGCTGTCGGGTTCACTATTTTGGTCACTAAACCATCGGGATGCATGCTCATGTCGACTATTACGCGATATCCACTCTTCTTCTCAGACAAAAGCATCGGTCGCACCCGCACTGCAGTAATGATATTTTGTTCACTACATACGAAGCCGCTGCAGTCGCTAGATGCAAGACTCGATGTTTCTGCAGTCAGCTCGTTAAAATCACTTCCGTCATCATCAGCTAAGTAAGCATCGCCATCGTCCTGGTTGTCATTCCTTTCGTGATCACAAATGCCTTCCTCGCTCTCATATCCCTGCGGTGTGTTCAATTCGCTCGCAAAGTAGCGTCTTTTCACCTTCAATGGACAAATTCTGCTGTCGCTGATATCGTTGCCGCTATTCATGACAAATGTAGTAGTGAGATGGAGTCTTCTTCAAAGTCGAGGTCATTTTTGGGCTGCATATCAAATAGTTAGTGCATTCTTCAACCGAAAACCACCAGCTCGACAGAAATACCAGTGACCAAATTCGGACATTCCGACATGCAGCACTAATAAAATCATCTGTAAGATAGAAATCAACGACGCTGTCAGCAAATCGACTTGCATATGACAAAGCAATGCAATCAACAGAGGCTTCAGAAGGACGTACATTGAGCCAAAACTTGTAGTGAAAAAGCACGTACAAGTAATAATACTTGCCCAAGTTTCTTTGAAACAAATGTGTATTGGTATGTGTATTTTCGCTAATACAAGAAACGATTGCATATTTGTACGAGAGGTGAGGTTGATCAAACAAAGCTAGATCCTATGCAGCTTACGCTGGGAATACGAAGGTTTTGTCATTATTGTGCAGCAAAGATATTGACTCGATTGATAAAGTGGATTTCTGTGTGATTGTGTTGTTATCGGTTTGAATCTGCAGATACTAACCACAGAAAAGTGTCTTGGCCTTTCCTCTGAGTGAGTACCTTATCGAAATAATGGCAGGCAAGAACCTAAACGCGTGGATAAGTAAATGCCTTGTGAATTGCTACAACAAGGCTGAGAGACGAGTTGTACGAAGCTGGTGTCAGTCATGAATGTGAGGATGTTACTGCAGAATAAGGCTGAAGTATGGCATTGGGAGACGGTATCCCATCAATCGAGTAAACTATAGTTGCACCTCAAGCAGTCGGCAACGCAACTATCAGTCAGTCTCATGGCAATTTGAACAACATAACACATCGACGTAACTGTATCGGCAGTCCTTACAAGAGTTTTCAATAAGATGAAGCTCTGTCTACTGTCTGCAACTCTGCAGCACTGAGTTCTATGGTTCGCTCTTAAATTATACCTCCTCTCAATGGCCCACGGCTGGTAGGTGGCCGACTAGAAGTGCTTCAACGAGAAAGTTGGTATCGAGTTGACTAGGGCGCTAGAGACAGGTCGACGAGCTACAATGTGCAAGCTTATCCTCGTTATCATCGAATGTCCTTAAAGCCATCTATGACTTGCACCAAAACGCCAACCATTCTCTAAACGTCCTTACTTCAAAAGTCACTATACATACATCAACCCTGTTTCTACCCGCGGGTGGTGTGCCGCACACACTGGCAGTTGTATTCAGTTCAGGCAGGTCAAGTCGAGGGCCAAGGCGCTTCTCCTGAGGCAGACAGAGCAGCAGCGCAAAGCCCAGCGAGCGAGTGACGTGCTGAGCAGCAGGCAGGCAAGACACACAGCTCCCTCCCTTGCTCAGCGGCGCATGCCCGAGCGCCAGTTCTAGGTGTCGTTTCGGCTTTAGGTGTCCCTCGAAACCCCCAGCAGCAGTGGCCCAATAGCATGGAGCTCGAGGATGAGTTGCTGGCTACAGGCGTGATGTTGTCGCCCACACTCAATGCGAGCAAGGACGGCGAGATCGTACGACGCTGGATGGAGATGGTGCTAGGCGACAAGTTCCTGGGCGACCTCCCATCAGCTTTACACTCGGGTGAATTGCTTTGTGATCTAGTGAATAAGCTCTACAAGGCACTTGGGATGAAGAGTCAGATCAGCCCAGTGCGTCTTGAAGGCGATGGATGTGAGGTAGATGCACTGAGCAATGTACTCGAGTATCTTCGGTGCGTGGTGTGGATGAATGGACCCATTAGTTGTCGAGTCGCACGGAAGTTTAAACACTAATGGTGTTGTTGTTCATGGGTCATGACTAGGGCCTGTGAGGTGCTAGGAGTTGCGCGCCAAGATCTTTTTCAGCCCGACGATCTGCTCAAGGGCAAGGATATGGAGAAAGGTGTGTGATGGTGGAGATGGAAGCGTTAAAGTGCTGACTTGGTGGATTTTGTGGTAGTGTACAGCAATGTCCTTGCGCTGCAGACTGTGGCGGTGTCGCTGTCGAACCGCCGCTCAATCGATGAACGCAGCTCCATGATCAATGTACAGGTATGCGTCTTTTTATTGTGTATGCTTGTAGTGACTTAGCATGGACATCTTCGTATCTCTAACACTGGCATGTGATCGTGGGGTTGTTCGCGCTGATGAACTACTGCAGGACTGGTCCCCGATGTCGGAGCACGGCGTCTTCGCTGACGACGAGGATCTGGATGAGGATGACCTGGATCTTGAGTCTCCTGAAGCCGTTCATATGCTGCAGCAATCGCGGTGGCAGCGACTACTTTTTGAATATGAACATCAACAACAGCGGAAGGAGGAACGAGAACTCGCTGGAGATTCTTCAGCGTCTGATGGAATGGGTCCACTTGCGCACGGCATTTGGCGTACCGAAGAGCGTATTCGTGCTATACTATTGCGCGATGACCACGAATTTGGAACAGTGCCGGAGGATCTACACGGAAAATTGTGGATGCTGGCATCAGGTGCCCAAATGGAAATGAGGAAAAACAAGGGTCAGTACGAACGATTGTTGGCCTCAGAATTAGAGAGCACGGAGGCTACCCGGCAGATTGATGTGGATCTTCACCGAACTGTTGCTGATGAAGACAAAGAACTGTGGACCGAGGAGAAGTCAAGAATGATGCGGCGGGTATTAGTCGCATATTCATTGTACAATCCGAGTCTAGGGTATTGCCAAGGGCTGAATTATATTGTCGCCCGAAGCCTGCAATATCTTGACGAAGAAGAAGCGTTCTACTTGCTCATCGCGATTGTTCGGCTTGTCCCTGATGACTACTACACGACAATGGTGAGTTGTTTTTCGAATGCCAAAACTAGGCTGTTTCTTACTAACTGCAATGATGCATTTTTCGTATCACAGCTGGGACTTGCTGTGGATCAACACGTATTTGCTGATCTCGTGCGTCTTCAGTACCCAGAAGTTTCGGAGCATCTAACGGAACTCGGGGGTTCAGGAATGGAACTCTCCCTTGCATGCACGGAGTGGTTCTTGACTCTTTTCGCCAGTCCGTGCGATAGAGAAGTCACTTTCCAGATCTGGGACGCTATTTACCTTCAAAACGATGAGGTAAACTCATGCATGCGTCTCAATGGACTAATACAATCCTGACTGATCGCGTAAATAATGTTTGCTATTATGCAGGTTCTCTTTAGGGTAGCGTTGGCACTACTACAGCAAGCGAAACCGGAGCTTCTCGCGTGTAACACCTACGGAGATATGTTGAAGCATTTGAATGAGGTGTGTTGTATCCTCCATTTTCCTCACTGTTATCGGATTCACTAACGTTAATTGATGTGGTTTGCGTACAGCTTGGCAGAGGTGATATGGATGCTCTGGCATTGATGAAGATCTCTCGAAAACAGGACTGTGTGATTCGTGGCCGAATTGAAGACTTTCGAGCGCATCATCGTCTCCAGTTAGCATCAGGTATCGTCGCCTCCACTGTTGAGGCAGATGACGCACGAAGCTCAACAACAGGACGGCGAAGCTCAGAGGTCAGGTCAGAGCCAAGGCTGAAAATATTTGGCCGTAAGAAGCAAGGTATTTTTCGTCACATGGATAAGATTCCACCTCGCCTAGCACGGTACGTAGAGAGCTGTGGCAATATCTAAGTAACTAAACTAACGAAGTTTTGTGTCTGTACAGTACTTTCGATCGAAATCTTACTGAAGAATACACAGAGTCCATTCGGCGAGACCATCCTAACTTTGCTGAGTATTATGGAGGAATGCAGCCCCAGGTAAGAACTGAGCTCATTAGTTGTACAGAGTTGGAGGTTTATCTTACGATAACCTACGTATTATGCAGATTAAGGAAGAGTACTGGGGCTCAGCCGATAGTTATCGTCAGTGGGGCGCTCGAAATGTACGTCGAATTTCTACTGATGGTTTTGCTGTTAGCAGCTCGAAGGAAAGCGACAGCCGTCGTATGAAATCTGATACGAGCATAGTAGGCCACCACGAAACTCCAAACCAGCCTAGTGTGGGCGAACGGCGATCTGGGCTGACACGGGACCGTCGAAGCAAAAGTTCAGCTTTCATCCACGCTAGCAAGGCCCAAAACAATAGTGCAAATAGCACACCCAACGGTCGATCGGTGAAAGACAGTGATGAAGATGTCCAGTTGATTGGGCGCTCACCGTTGGCGTGGATTCAACGTTTGGAAGAATGGCACAAGGACATGAAAAATCAAAAAGAAAAAAAGAAAGCGGAGAAAAAGCGACTTCGTCGCAATCAGCGCTCTGAAAGCATGCTCCCTGGTTCGAGGAATGGACAAGCAAACTCAGGAACCCCGTGGTTGCGCGGTGCCATTGACTCCTCTCCAGTGCCGCTTTGCTCTGAGCCACAGAAATCTCAAGGTATTGAAGGATTTACTCTGGGTCACCGAAGGAGATCTAATGAGCACCAGCGTCCACCAACGGAGAATATCCCAATGCTGGAGGAGCCTTCTTTATCACGCTCCTACTCAGACCCGTTCCGATCCCCTGCGGGTATTGCAGGACAACGTCAGCACAGCGAGGTGGACCAAATTCAGATGTTGCCACAGCATCCATTTAAACGCGACGTAGACGCAGTTATGCAAAAGCCAGATTTTGATGAAGTACGAAAGCTCGGTCGCAGTGGAAGCGGCCGAGCATCTCGTGGATTTAGTGATCAAAGCACATTATCAAGGAGCACTAACTCGTACATCAACACAGCCTCGTTCAACCTGGATCCGCAAGATGAGACGCAAGATGAGATAAACTCGAATCCCTCACTCGACGAGAAGAGTACGAAGCAAGAAGACCAAGGACAGAGCCCTACGATGGCACAATTGGAAAAGCCATTGGCGAACGAGCTTCTTTACTCCCCGCTTCATTGCCGATCCACCTCGATGGACTTTGCAGCTGAGGAAGCCAGTAGACATATTCAGCCCCAAATACGTCGAATTATGTCAGTCCCAGCTGATGAATTCCACGCTCAGCAAAAGCGTCTACGCAACCCCAAGCGCACCAACGACTGTTCTCAAGCAATGCGCGAGCGTGCAAATGTTTTGCAGTATATGCACCGGAAAGCAAGTGACGCTAGCAGCATCGCCGGTAGCATTCCGCGCAGTCCTGCTCGCAATAGTGAAAGCTCCAGTGACTCGTCTCGATTCGGTGACCATGCCAGCAACCGAAGTGGCAAGTACCGGAAGAGCTCGTTCTCATTCTTTGACAAACTTTCAAGCGATCTCGAGAATAGTACGCACGGGCTCGACAGTTTGGTGGATGAATCTGAATTCAAAACTGAGAGCAATGGCCGAGGGTCCATGTCCTCAGTTGCAACTGGTCGATCGAGCACAGTTGACGAGCAACGACCTATGGGCGGAGCTATCTCCATCTCGTCGTGAAAATGACATAACAACTAAGCAGACATGAGGAATTTGCAAGAAGAAAATGGAAAAGGTACCAACGCAGCGGACGATTGGTTTGATGGTAGTGAAGTTGAGTGTCGAGTCCAAACAATAGAGCCAACACATATTGTGACAACTTTATCTTGATTTTTGTATACCTTTCAATTCCAAAAGTTTTAGCACAATTGAAAAATGGGTAAAGCGTACGACGGGAAGAAGCGGTGGAATGAGACCATCCTAGCGACGACAGCGCGAGCCTCCACGGCCAGCGGCCGTCATACAGCTGTGAAGAAGCGCCTCTCGGGTATGACGCTGATGATTTTCTCGTTGTTTTGGGCTTCTAGCGCTCACTAGAAGCTGCGCTTGAGAGGGTCTTTATAGTGACATATTTCTGTAATAATGCATTTTATGTTGGAAATGCAGGTCGAACGCACAAGTTGAGTGCGGCTATGAGACGTGTGGATGATGACACGCGTAATGAAGTACGCAATGCTCGGTTGGACGCACTGGAAGCTGATAATTTCGGTGAAGATGTGGAAGACGGTGACGGAACTCAAGATGGTGATGAAGCCTACGTGGATGAGGAGGAAGGAGGGGCTCCTACAACTTCAGGAAGTAGGGAGCCTATAAGGAAGAAGAGAAGAGTTACTATCTCGAGCAAAAAGAAGTGGAAGGTCAAAAGTTTGGCCCAATTGGTGTTCGAGGAACTGGGAAGTGGGGAGAATACTGAAGGACCTAACTACTTGACGGCAGCAGTGGGACCTCCGACTCGACCGGCGCGGAGATTTTGTTGTGTGTGCGGATTCTTTGCTCATTACAATTGTCGACGATGTGGATCCAGGTATTGCAGTGTAGGCTGTGGAGATCAGCATAAGGAGAGTGGTTGTATGAAGTTCGGACTGTGAGAGAGACTACGCTGCTTGAACAATGAAATGGCAGTTATGATTGCGTCCTCTTGTCAGATCTGACAGTGAGGTTCATTTTGAGCTGGAGCTGCAAGGTTGCATAGTTTGAATTTGGTGTGGTGATCGTGCGAAAGTATTTGATGGCAAGCATCAATACCTAGTGTTACACCTAAATGATCTACCTTCAAGTACCTCTTCAATGACCATCAACAAAGCGACTCACATACGGCGAATGAAAGCATATAACATGTTTTACTAACTACAGCATCCCTAAGACAGCACTGTTTGGTCATACAGCCTCAGAAGGACCCCGTTGGTTTCCCAGTACCTGGTCGTTCTTTTCTGGTTCTTTCCGGTCGTCTGGGGTGGACGCTGCTTCGTCGCCTGATCTGCTGTCCGTACTCGCGGGTGGTGCACCCATACGGTTCACTTCAGTTGGGATCTGCTCCGCACGTGGCGTTAAGTAATAAGCGGCACCTGGCGGCAAATTGGTGATCGAAATCGCATTGGCAGATGCCTTGCCGAGTTCTTCGTTCCCAGTTGCAGATTGTTCAACTGCTAAAGAGGCAATGGGAACGGCATGTGCTTGTGCAGCTTCTTCTGCAATGCGATCTAGTATAATCGACAAGGCACGTTAGCTTTACTCATAGAAACAGTATGAAAACGATTGGAATTGAGCATACCCTGGTGCCACTTCGCCTGCAAATGAGCAACCATCTCAGACACATCTTGCAGTCGTTTGTGAATCACACGTGACGGTGTATTTTTCAGCTCGTCCAACAGCGGTTGCATCTCTGAAGCCGCCATATGCAGCTTGTGGTCATTTGCCAGCACTTCCTTCAAAATTAATCCAGACACAGCTGCAACAAAATCACCAACATCAAGTTAATAGACACATCACCCGCACTTCCTATCTACCAATGTCTTACGTGCGGGGGTTGCGGTGATCACGGTGTTCTTGCTACTCATCTTCGAGTCCATAGATCCTCTCATCGTAAACCCTGTCAACATCAGCGACACATACGACATCAGCATCACTGTGCAAAACCAACAACTCCAGCTGTACAGGCCTCACCAGGATCAACGCCCATGGGATCTAGCTCCGTCAGAATACGCGTCGATGATTCGTACGCTGCATCACCCAACACGAAGTCAGCACTTCAACAAAACACCATCCAACACAACACCTTACCTGATACCTCTCCCTGATGGTCCTGTTTCTCTACTTCCGGTCCCAACAACAACTCATCAGGCACAGAGCTGTTGTTGGTATAGCAATGGTAGATCTCGTCACTGATCCGATGGTTATGTTGCGAGATCTGATTGCGCACTCGCACGAGCCAACGGACCTTCGTGGGATCTGTTTCCACCACCTCGAACACCACGTCGGCCGTGATGCGGGCCGAACAGCCCGTGTATCTGTTGTGCAAGTGAGTTCGTACTCCATTGCCACGTGATGGCTGGATGCAGCCATGTGTGCACCAATAGGACATTGTAGCGTACTTAAAGTCCTCAGGCACCGGGTACTTTTTGAATTTATGCTTGTTGTTCCAGTATGCGGTGGTGGACGAGCTGCGACGTCGGTACATGGTCTTGGTGCGCGCCATATATCCGTTCCAGGCCTGGATGAATTCGTCCCACGTGTCGAACGTCAGCGGCTCAAAGGCTGGCACATGCACCGTCAACGAGCCGCGAGACTTGGCCAGGTCCTCGCGCAGCTGGAAGTTCTTGGTGCGACGCTTCTTGACCAGCGGCTCATCGCCTGTGTCATCGGCTTCGAGAGGCCGGACGCTCGTAGAGGACGCAGTCGGACTGGAGACTGGAGATTCGCCCTTGACGCCGCTCGACATGCTTCAGTTGCTGCTGGCTTCAGTTGCGGGGGAGTTGCGGGGAAGAAACTGGAATGGACGACTTAAAGGGAGTTGAAATTTAGAGAAAACGATAGATTTAGACTTTTTAACCATTGGTCCTACATGATAACCAATTCTAGTGCACTTTAATCCTTGACTATGAACAACACAAATCGCTCCATCGGGAGTCGAACGCCGAGCTTAGAGCTGCTTTGAATGTTGTTTTACGATAACGAGTACTGCATGAGCTCCAGGTACGCATTACGGGAGGCACGTTGTGTCGTCCTGGACACCATCGACGATGGCTGACCTATGACGCTGGTATTCTGGGTGTATTTTGGCACCCTCATGCCTGTGCCTGAATATGTCTGCAGAACTAGGCAACCTTGTTCTCTATTGCTAACTTCAGCACTTGGAAAAGCGGTTCCATTGCCAGAGAGCTCAAGACAGAGTAGGGAAAAGACCTGGATACAAACACAACGGCGACCCATCAGCTTGAATATTATACACGTGTATAGGATACCATTTCAAATAGCGTCGAGGCTTCCACTGCTCCATAATTTGACGGCGGACTCGAGAGCAATGTCATTCTTGAGCCAGACATCGAAACTCGACGAGGACAGACCTGGTCTGCAGCTGAGTAACACGACACCAAGAATGAGACAGGGCGTTCACCATGTAATCAGAAACTGACAAATGGTCACGAGTGACGAAGTTCATGGCGCGAGTCGAGCACTTCAACACCATGTTGAAGTGAAAAACACCGAAATGTATACGGTGAAAATCAGTATACGTGGCTGAAAAGCGGATCAAACTGCATCAACTGAAACGAACGCTTTGCTGCTTCTCCACCGAGCTCGTGCCCGCACTACTTATCCACGATCCAATTCAGCACACAGTGTGACACAGTACGCTGAGAACATCGTGGGCAAACGCTACATGTACCATTACCGTCGCTGTGCATGCTCATCAACTGAAGGATGAGGCGAAAAATCCACTCGAAATGATACCCCGCACAAAGACGGTGAGATGGCTTCCCTGCCAGTTGTCTGTGAATCACGGTCCGTGTTGCTGTCGAGGGCCATGTCGTCATGTACAACATCCCAACAATCCTGGAGCTTCCTTCATCGTTATAACTGCAAGTGCAATGGCATGTATCACACTAAAAGCAAGTCTAAAGCCCGAAATGGTTACAGTTGACCGAGTATACGAACCGCCTGCAGCAAGTACAAGGATACAGTTAGTCGAAAAGATTTCGAGTAATTGGTAAAAACGGGGTAGTTGTCCGAATAGGGTCTAAAAATGAGACAGCGTTGCTGGGATAGGGTGGTCGCGATCCTACCTGAGCAGGTCTCACTTGGCAAAAGCTCGCGGACGTGACAAGCTTCGAGGACCAGCTTCCCAGAGCCATGACAGGCTTTTTCATCGACCCGAAGGATCTGCCGGACGACGGCTACGGACTCATCCAGGTGCTGTTCCTTGGCGCTGTCTACGGCTTCGTGCTCTTCAACGCGAGCAACCTCATCTCGGACGGCAGTGAGCTGCTGCTCCTCGTGCCTTCCATGGCTGGCATCGTCGGCAGCGTCGTGCTGCCTGTGCTTGGTGCTGTACCCGATGGTGCCATCGTGCTCTTCTCTGGCATGGGCCCGAACGCCCAGGAGCAGGTCTCCGTGGGCGTTGGCGCGCTCGCCGGCTCGACCATCATGTTGCTCACTATCCCGTGGGCGCTCAGCATCTACGCTGGTCGCGTCAATATCGACGAGAATGGCCGTGGCAACTACGTACGCCCCAAGGGCGACCAGCACTGGTCCAAGCTCATGCCACCTGGAAACAAGGACCTCACCAAGACAGGCGTCGTGCTCTTCGACGAGATCCCATCTACTGCCAAGACCATGATCTTCACGAGTCTGATCTACCTCATTCTGCAGGTGCCTGCTCTGTTCTACACAGGCACGGCTGCTGAGGACGCTAAGGCCGACAATGCCAAGGTGGCCAAGGCAGAAAAGCCATTCGCCATTATCGCCTTCGTGGTCTCTATGATCTCCTTCGTGCTCTACCTCTACTGGAACGTGCAACGCTCCTCGGAGGTTAAGGAAGACGTCATTGACGAGGTCCGAGTGGCTGCCATCCGTGATGGAGAGATCAGTCTCTCTGGTATCCTGGCCAAGGAAATTACCAACCTAAAGAAGCAGACACCCACCAACTCGACACCTCTCAACGCCTCTCGCGAGCAGTTCGACCGCGTTGCGGACATTATCCGTCCGTTCTTCCACGCTTATGACAAGAACCGCGACCGTCGCATGGACGCTGATGAGTTGCAGGTGTTCTTCAAAGACTTAGGTGAAAGCGTCAGTCACGATGAGGCCGAGAAGTGGATGGCTGCTGCTGACAAGGACAAGAGCGGATTCATCGAGTTTAACGAACTCGTGGAAGCCACTCTCCGTTACCTGCTAGCCAAGTACGAGAACGAAGTGCAAGGCCGCGCAGCGGTCTCAATGCAGCGCGTGGTGGTGGAGCAGCAGTACTCGCTGGCCATCCCGGCCGCGGAAGGTGAAGACGATGAAGAAGAGGAAGAAATCCCGGAGGACCTCGCGCACCTGTCGATTGCAGAGCAGCAGAAGAAGATCAAGATCCGATCGGCTTACATGATGTTCCTGGGCACTGCTCTTGTGCTTCTGTTCTCAGACCCGATGGTTGATGTGCTGTCCGAGGTTGGTGCTCGCACGGGCATCCCGGCTTTCTATGTGTCGTTCGTGGTGGCTCCCCTGGCTTCGAATGCTAGTGAGCTTATTGCTGCGTACAACTACGCGCAGAAGAAGACATCCAAGACGATCTCTATCTCGATTGCTGCTCTTCTTGGTGCTGCTTGCATGAACAACACGTTCTGTCTGGGCATCTTCGCGGCGCTCATGTCGTTCAAGAGCGGCGGTCTGGTTTGGGAGTTTTCCGCCGAGACGTTCTCGATCCTGTTCGTGGAGCTCGTGATCGGCTACATCGCCATGAAAAAGACCCAGCGTCTCCTCGACGGTCTGATTGTGTTTCTACTGTATCCGGCCTCCATCTTCTTGGTATTCTTGCTGGAGAATGTGCTCGGCCTGGACTAAGCGTGTTTCACCAAGCAGTTGTCGACAGCTGAATGTTCAATTTGTGTTGCGCAGCTTTACGTCGAAGTTGCAACGAGGTGGTAGTGAGTTAGGTACATGTACGCAACTCACAGTAATAAACACCAACGTTTTAACATTTTCCATGCAAACAAGTTGTCATGTTCATTTCCATCATGACTAGCAACAAACAAACAGGATACTTTTTCGGTGGCTACATGGCTACATGTGCAGCAGCTGCTTCCATGGTACACTGTACCCTATTCTAGGTACACGTAAGGCTATTTTGTGTAAACATGGTGTATGTCGCAGATCCCTTGCTCGTTCTGTCGCGGATTGTTGGGACTGGCGTCTACATAGGAGAACGCCCTTTACAACGAACTAGCCTTCCTTCCGACGAGTATTGCGACCATGACGGAGGCTTTTATGGGCTACAGCGAGGACTTTGAGCAGTGTCGCGATGACGCCATGTCGGACATCCGCTCGATCCCCAAGGCGCGCAACCAGCGCGAGCGCGACGACCTCACAGAGCGCGCACAAGGCAACATCTCGGAAGCAGAGCGCTATATGCGCATTCTCGAGAGCGAATCCCGCGCTGGCGACTCACAGGACCGTCGACGGATGCACCAGCAGCTGCGCACCTTCAAGTCGCAACTGGATAAGCTCAAGGCGAATCTGGAACGCTCGAAACTCATGGAAGGAAGCCAACAGCGTCAACAGGCCAGTGCTCCACAGGACAATGTGGCGCGCTACCAGCAACGGGCGGACCGCATCGACGACCACTTGAATGACGCGCAGTCCATCATCGCGAGGACGGAAGCGACAGCGCAGAACATCAACAACAACTTGGCGGATCAGCGTGAACAGCTCATTAACGTCCGCACGAACGTACGTTAGCTTGTGATGACGTTGAAAAAGGTAGTTGTTACTAAGTTTTATGGACTTTTGTAGGTTGATGCGACGCGTGAGGACACAGCAGAGGCTGGAATGCATCTCAAGAAGCTCAAGTGCAAGATGGCGTCGCAGATTCTGTTGCTATACCTCGTCATCTTGGGTCTCATTATCGTGATCATCTGGAGGGTCATTTCCAAGTTTACCTAGGCTCGTAACGAGCTCACAGGGAGCGACTGATGCTCGCTCCGCTTAGTTGGTCCGAGAGTCAGGTATTGTAAGATGAATGACAGATGGAATGATGAGCGTGGGCTGGCGCAGATCGCCCTGTATGACACATTTTTGCATGTAACTAAGAACAAGGTGAATGCATCTTAATCCTGCGTGGCGTTTTGTGGAGCCGCTGCTCGTAATTTTAGGATGAGTATGGATAACCACCTTTAGGTGGCTGTGGTTAGCACATTCGGAGTGAGATGATTTCCCCGACGGAACGTGGTGACACTCGTCCTGTTCCAGTTGCCAATCGGCGAAAGAAGCCGACGTCAAATGCGACTCTAGTGCAATTAGGACAAACGGTTGCTAGAGGCAATGCTCACACGGAGTCGATGCCTTCATCAGTACTGAGCGGCAGCAGCAATCAGCACTCACGATCAGCTAGAAAGCGTGCAATCTCTAATGATTCGCCACGGACATTGGATGGATTCCTCTTCTTGGACTGGTGTCGAGGTTAGTCGTTTGCACTTTGGTCGGTTGGTGGACTTGTTTAATTGATACTCTCGTATGAGGATGGTAGTGGAATTTCCTGATGAAGTTGTCCAGGCGGTTTTGAGCGACATGCATATCACTGACGTAGTGGCGGAGGACCTGCTCTTTTTCACTAACTTGACACGACTAGACATGAGTGACAATGAGGTTCGAATGTATGATGAACTTCGCAATGGTAAGCATAACTGATCGTCAATTTTTGGTTGGCGTTGTTCAGGCACCGCTAGATCCGTTCGGATGCCTACCAGCTCTTGTAGAGCTGGATTTTCAGTGCAATGCACTGGAAGAGGTCACGCTCAGCAATGGCTTCCAGAGCCTTGAGGTAGGAATGACATGTCTTTAATACCTTGGCTTCCTAGGTAGACTGCGTAGTAATTGTTTAACGTGCTGTATGGCCGAACCTTTGACATTGATAGGTCTTGAACTTGTCCTTCAATTGCCTCGAATCAAAAGATTTGGAGGAGCTGTCTAACCTGTTACGTATTCGTGAGCTTTACCTCGGGAGCAACCGTATTCGATCATTACCACCGATCATGGATCGATTTTCTCGACTGGAAACATTATCTCTGGAAAGTAACAATATCTCCGGACAGGAGGTTTTTTCCTTTCTCGCCATCATGCCTCGCTTGCGAAACTTGAACCTCAGCTACAACAAAATCACCGGCTTCCCTGAGGTGCGTTGCAGAGATGTTTTGACAATTGCAATGCTTTACCTCTGATTTGTGTTGTTTTGCCCACCATTACCACCAACGGTAGTCTGCATTGACACTAGAAGAAAAACGTGGTGCTGGGTTCTACAATCTCATCTATCTCAATCTCGCGCACAACATGATCACTGACGAAGAGGCTGTTATCTACACTAGCGAACTTCGCAGTTTGCGGAAGCTGATTTTGTACGGCAATCCTTTGGCACATGCAGCAGTCACCTCGTACGATCCCACTAAGCTGGCTTACGATCCCGTGCCAAGCCTCACAGCCATCTTGGATGAAAGAACATCAGACCAAATTGCAATGACTATAATGGTTGCGTACCCAGCAACAAAGAAGAAGAAACTGCACTCCATGTCTTGCTACGAACGTGTTGAGATTTACAAAATGATACCAAACGAGATAGTGCTCCAGTCCCCATTTCGCACTCGTGCGACTGAGTTTTTGCAGACACCCAATCCAGAGACTATCACTGACAAAGAGCTGTTATCAAAGAAACAGGTGCGATACTTAGCTGTTTTATTGCTCTGCTACCATTTAATTGATTTGCTTTTTGGTTGTGGTTTAGTCCGACATACCAGCAACACCTATGAGGAGGCGTAAGTACCATCGTACCGAAGAACCCAGCTTACTTAGTAGTCCTAATGTTTCTGATCCGTTGTTTACTGCAGAATTAAAGTTTGATCCCAATGATTCTACTTTCCTGACGGGTGTGGGCATTGAAGATGTTCTCACTGGAGCTGGGTCGTCTAATGAGGTGATACTTTTTGCTACATGGCAAATTATTGAGCAACTAGTTGCTAATGAACTTGATCAGCTCCCAGCAGTTCCAGCTTGTATGATCACGCGCTCGCTGGCAGCAGATTCAAAAGTATGTTCAAATTCTTCAAATTCATGCAAGAAGAAATCGCTTGATAGCTGTTTAATCGTGGCAATTCTTGCACTATAGGACCTGCAACCAGCAATGAACACACGAATGGCGGTCAACGCTCTTCGTTATCAACTCGAACATCCGTTGACATCTCATGATGATTCGGAACTTTATCCTGCGCACTCGCAACAAGCCACCCAAGCCTACTTGGTAAGTCAATATTAACTTTGGTGCATACAGCTTTGGTTGTCTTCTCACTTCATTCATTAATCCCAGCAACGACAACGTCCTCGACGCCCACTTCCGTCTCGAAAGGATCCGTCAGCTTCACCAAGTCGCCGCTACCTCAGTAATGGCACTGGGGTTTCAAAGCACAAAGGTACACACTAGTTGGTTTGCTTGCAGCTAGAAAGTATTGTCTCTGACTTGCTGTCTTGCTGGTTCTCAGGTGTTGATGACGCTCTCACAGAATTAAGTCACCAAGTCTCAAACACTTGGGAGAAACGCACTTGTACGTATTACTTCCTGTCAACTTGAAACCATACTTCTTGGGGCTTACCTGTTCAATGTGCAGATGGAGCCGAACAAGGAGTTGACAAAGCGCTAGATTCACTAATTACTACTGCCAAGAAGCTCGACCTGACGTATCATCATCATTCGCCACAGGAGCCCGGGCAGATTAGACGACCATAAAGAAGTATGCAACGAGCAGTCGATCTCTATTATATAGCAAGCCTCTGTCCTAATACGCATCATCGGAACAATTCGAAGAACCGCAGCGCGCTTGTGTTTGACTGAGTTTCCTCCTTATGTGGACTTGTAGTGAGTCAGTCGATACAGCAGAACACGTCCTCGGGCATTGCCAACCGCGAAGTAGCCGCTGTTCGGACTAAAGTCCATGGCCGATACGTAATGGAGCGGCGTGTGAGCCGTTGGCCAGTTGGCAAAAACAGTAAGTGATGGCATGTGTACCATCTTCAAAGAGTCCTTTGCATCTGCAGAAGCCATAGCCAGGATTTCCGAGTTTGCATTAAACTTGAGATGGTCAACCTGAGTGGTGAGGTGCATCAGGGCCTTACGTGGCTTGGGCTTGGCGGTCAAACCGGCGTTGTCATAGATGTTCACCACACCGCTCTTCGAACCGGCGGCGTAGTATTTACCACTAGCGGCCAAGGCGTGGTTGCCTAAACTTCCCTCATCATCGTGGACAAACACACATCGTCGGGTACGCATGTCCCACTTGTAAATCTGTCCGTCCGAGCCTGTACTCAGCAAGTAGCGGTCGTTCTCGCAAAACGCCGCCGAAATGACATCGCCATTCATCTTGAGCGTTCCAATCGACTCGTACGACTTCGCAGACACCACATCCAAGTAGCCATTACTTCCCAGGAAAACAATCGTCTCTCCGTTGTCCGAAACCACAAACTTTTCACGCTTTTTCTCTTTACGTCCATAGAGTCCTGGGATCTTGGTAATCTTGCCCGCCTCAATGTCATACGAGAAGAAGTACTGACGGGGTCCTGTTAAAACCGCACGATTTCCACCAAGTGTAAACTTGGCGTCCAGCATCGGCAAATCCTTAACGAACACGTTCTCAATATTTGCATTGTTTGTGCCGTCCACTTGAAAAAGATGTAGCGTTTTGTCCAGTCCAGCAGTCAGCATCAACTGGCCGTTCGGGTGGAACTGCACTGACTGGATCACCGCGTTGGATGGTGTGTGCTGATTAGCGTCCTTCATTCTCGCAACCTCCAGTGTACCTTGAGGCAGCAATTCACCCGAATCTTCCATCATCTTGCCTGTGCTGCGAATCAACTCAGCCTCCTCTTCATTGTCACTGTCATCCGAGTCCACTTGACGATCACCCAAGAAGTTTTTCGGGTCGGCCCAAGACACAGCGCCATGCGCCGACTGGTAGCTGCATTAGCAAGTAAAGAATAGCAAAAGAAACATAAAAATTAGCACAATTCCATCTCATGACCAGCAATACTGCACGTACAAGGTCTTGAGGCGGCGGTTAAGCTCCTTTCCATCCACGACTGTGTCTTTCTCGGTCTTGCGGAGCTTGCGAAGTTGCGGTTGCTCCTCCAGATTCACCTCTACGTCCTCATCGTCATCGTCTACCCACGCGGCCTTAAGCTTGAGAGCATTGCCCTGTTCGCCCTTGTCCTTGCCTAAGTGCTTGCGCTTGTTCTTCTTCTTCTGTGGCTTGATCTGGAAAATGTGTTCAGCCAGCAGCTTCTCCGTCTCGGACACAGGAGCGGCGGGTGCACGCTTGCCCATTCTTGATCAATAGTCTCGAGTTGCTATGGCGATGCCAGCACCAGTCAAAACAATAGTGGAGCCAATGGTACCTAATTAATGGTACAATCTGGAACTACTTCAGAAGTAACGAGAAGGCGATTTCGGATGGACGACATCACATTTCAATACTTTAAACAAGTGAATTGCTCCAATACAAATCCTTGATACGTGGGCAGGCGACTGGACCACTAACGAGAAGGCGATTTCGGATGGACGATATCACATTTCAATATTTTAAACAAGTGAATTTCTCCAATACAAATCCTTAATATGTGGGCAGGCGACTGGACCACTGTTTCTCCCATTATTGAAAACGAAGCGAAGGGCGCAAGAGTGTTTGTGATAGCGCGTGGACATCTCAGGATCAGGCCGCGCAGCTACAGTCTACAGTCCCCAGAGATAGAGACAGAGATCGTTCACAGGCAGGTGTCTGTGCATTCTAAACAAGCTAGAACTACTCTATATCCAGAGACCATGACGTGCGCAGCAGCAGTCAGCGTGGAGGCCCCCCAGACCGACAAGTGCGTGGACTCGCCACGCCCGTTCTGCAACTCGCCATCGTCCATTTCGGACGTGGATTTCAGTCGCTGCCCGACGGACAAAGCCACTCCAGCAAGCCACAAGGTGCGTCTCCTTCGAATGGGTTTAATGGGTCTTTTTAGTGTCTCATGGTGGGTTAAATGGTTTTATTGATTTGCAGATTCAGAACGACGCGGAGTCAGGTGATGAGTGTGAAGAGCCTAAGGCTCAGGACGGTATGCGTGCCCTACGTCAGGCATCGGATTCCGTTGATATTAATGAGGCTCTTACGCACCCTGTGAGCAGCTCCCAGTCGCTCAAGCGCAAAGCAGACGAGGTGACAGAAGGGGAGCAACATCAAGTGATCAAGAAGACCAAGACGGGGAAGCAGCTTACACCTGCTGAAGCTGATAGTGATTACCTGCCTACTGATATTGAAGAGGAGGATGAAGAGGGCTCGTACCTCTTATCTGTATCTCGTGATGGCTATGCTGATGATGGCTATACTTCTCGATGTGTTGCAATGAATTCCGCTGCTGATGTTGAATGTAGCAGCGAGTCATCGGGTCGTCGTAGCCGACGCACACTCTACATTGAGTACTGGAGCCGGACTGACGAGTGCAAGGAGCGCAAATGGGACCACCTGGACGAGATCGCCGAGAACTACGGATCTGCTGAGGAACATATATTTGCTACGACACTGAAGGGTAGGACTGCGTTCCTGGAACCCAATATGTTTCCTTATGACACCCCTGCAGGCATCGAACACTGGACGCTGTGGCATGTCAAGGACCTGGACCATGAACAGGTGAAGCAGTACGTGGAGAACTGGATTGATGCCAATGCGCCGCACGTGGAGCGGTGGAACTATGATGACAACCCAGAGAGGTCAATCGATATCTTTCACGTGCACGTGTACTTCCAGGTGGCCGAAGGTCTCACGGTGCTTCAGGATCGCAAGGTGGAGGATCTGGTGCACGAACTGGACTGACTGGATTCGCTCTCATGTGCTGCAGGGTTTAGGTCGCTCGCGTCTGCGCGTCCCTTCACCCATTCTTCTGCTCACAAGTCCGTAAGTTATCCAGGTGATGAGGTGCTCTCTCGCCAGCCAATATCGTTATTTATGCTGGTGTGAACAGTTGATGCTGTCGAGCCAAGCGCGGCAAGAGGCATGTAGGTTTTGCTCCTCCAATTCATATTCTGTTTGCGTTGCATCCTCGAACAATAAACATCGCAATAATACAATAACCGTGATAAGCAAACGAAGCTAAACCACTACTGGTGACTATCGGGATCGTCGTGTGAAGGATTCATTGATTAATGCATAATCTCTCCTACTTTCGCATTTCAAGTCGGATATTAGTAATAATCGTTGCGACTTGTTCAAATCTCGTGTGCACCACGTAATCAGAATGATGGTTGCGATTTCATAAACTCTCACGTCCAGTGATCTTACAATATTTTTTATATTTAAACGAAAACGGTCTGCATCATTCATCTCTTTCCTCAGGGTATTAATTCTACTACTCTCTTGCTTAAACTATTCCTCGTTCCATAAGCGCATCATTCGAAAGGTAGAGCTCAACCCCGCGCTAAACCTCCGCGTCTCAAGCGCTCGCCGCGAGATCTACAGGGTGCGATCGTCTACACCATCGTCTTGACTCCATTCTTTCAAGCGCTCGCCGCGAGATCTACAGGGCGCGATCGTCTACACCATCGTCTTGTCTCCATTCTCCCGGTCTTCGCGCGCTTGTTGCCGCTCTTCCCGCATCGCTGTGACCCGTACGAGGTCACGGGTCATGCCAGTCCAGAGAGGCGTTCTGGCCTCCGTCGTGCGCACGCTGAGCTTCCACGTGGCCACACTCGCGTTCGCCTGCCTGCTTGGGGTCTTCTTTGCCGTCTCTGGTTCTCTACTGTTACTTGTTGTCGGCTGTCTGCTCGTTGGATCGTCGCAATTCGCTCGCAAACTTACACGGATCTTGTGGAGGACGGAAATGGCCATTGACGCACTTGTGGCGGACGAGAATGAGCTAGGACCAGTATTAGGGCGACGTAGATCAAGTGTCAGAGGGCGACAAGCAGCTGAGGATGCACCAGAGTCTCAGCAACAGGAACAGGGGCCAGTATTGGGTGAAGTGACGCTTCCGGTGATGCTGCTGTCGTTACTGTACTTTTTGGTCTTCAAATGGATCTTAGACTTGATCGTCAGTACAATACCGTTAGTGCTGTGGGTTGTGAGCATTGCGCAAGTGCTACCACCGGATGCAGGACTTTCAGACGTGAGTATTGTGTCGACAGGGACCACACCTGCTCAGGTGTTCGCGGCGTTGGCATTTGCCTTCTTGGCACATCAATTAGGTGTGACATCAGCGAGGGGACTGTTATTTGTGTCACGGAATGTGGCCGAGGTGCTTTTTTCGAGGAATGAGAGAGAGGAGATGAGAGAACAACGCACAGATCAAGTACCATTTGATGGTAGATGTGGACAAGAGGAGAGGCGTATTGCCACAGGTGCTGGTGTTTCAAGTGATTACGGAACAATGGGTGGAAAACACCCAGGTTCACGACAGAGCAATGATAGTGCTTCGACATCTATACAGAAGCCATCGGCTGAAGCAGTGACTCGGAATTTGTACCAGGAAGGTCGGAGTGCTAGTGAATCAAATGTATCCCGACAGAGAATGGGGCGAGGAGATATGAAGCGCGAACCAGCGAGTTTTGACGGATCAGAGTTCCCGTATGTACCACCCAGGATGTCGCCACCTATGCCCTCAATGCCTTCAGCAAGACCGTTGCCCCATGCAGAACGCGTGTTTCAAAATGATGTCCATAACCACGATCACGATCGAGAGTTTCAAATGTGCTGCTGTAAGGTTGTCATAAAGTCTGATGCTAAGGTCAACAACACAGGAAGTGATGAAAGCGACAGTCAACATGGAGGTAGCGGGAGTGGTGGTCGTAGGGATCGCAGGTATCGTGGTCGCGGCAGGGGTAATAGCAGTGGCTGGGGAGGATTAGGATGGGGTCGAGGGGGTGGCCGAGGTGGTGTAAGTCTTGATCAAATGAGACCCGATTTGCGCGGGCCACCACCTTTCCCTCCGTTTAATGGTGCATTTCCACCCTGGAGTGCTGATTGGCGCGAGCGATGGCTTGAACACTGGTCGAATTGGCATGATTGGCAGTGGCCTAAAATGGACCAAAGGAGACGTGGTAAAGGACGAAGGGGAGTTCGTCGGCGAAACAGCTTCGATGATGTCTATGCTGTCGCTGTCCCAGTCGCAGCAGCTCTTTCTGATGCTGAAGACGATATCGTTAAGAAGGAACCTCCGCACAAAAGTATGTATGAGGCACTGGATTTAACTCCATCTGCACCACCTCTTCCGTTCCATCGGCCACGTGCAGGGAGCTATGATGCACGGTGGGAACATACTAACCAAGGGGACCATGCTCATCATTACCGTGATTCGATACACAAGAGCTGGTCTGAACCTGTTGGTAGTCATTCTCTAAGTGAGCATTGGTATAGCGGTGAAAAGGTAGAGACCTTTGATTCAGAGGAAGACGATAATGGTGGCCTTGTGCTTCAAAGCTCTGAAATAAGCCTCAAAGATGATGATATTCATGACCAGTTACGGGGCCGACAAAACGACCATCGCCGCTTAACTGGGCTGCAGGATCCGATTGGGCACGATTTTAAGCGCACAGGTGGATCATTGAGAAATACTGGACGTGATGAAAGAGAAGTATCTGTGGAGCATGATAGGGAACACGCTGGCTTTAACAATTTGACAGGGCAAAGAGAAGGAAGGTTTGCCCAAAAGCATTCGGAGTGGAAGCAGAGGCGTTATGAAAGGAAGGTGCAAAAATATGAACAAAAACTTCGCGCTGCTCGAGACAAGCGTGGCAAACGATATGACGAAGATACTGATCGCCACGAAAGATATGTTGAAACGAAAGAACGTGACCGGTACGCAAGAGAAATTGAGCAAGCAGCTGATGAAGCCTTTCGCACACCGGGGCCCAAGCAAGATGCTGGTCAGAAGCGATTACAGTCGTCGGGAGATGCAAAAGCAAATGTACCTCGTCACACAGTGCCACCAGCACCTCCAGCTTCAGTTACTCCGCAGATAATTGTAGGTCCACCAGCACCGCCCCCTCCATCAGCCCGTATAAGGCGTGCACCTCTTATGAGCTCTGGTGGAGATCCAAGGAAGCGAGCGCTATCATCTCGCATTCGAGGCCGACCGAGTACTTTGTCAGACCACCAAGTTCGCCCCACCAGCGATGAATCAGATCAACAAGACAGGGTGGAACATCACGAGGAAGAGGATAAACGGTCCGTAAGTATTGCACACATTTCCCAGGCTGGTTCCTCACACGACATCAGCGACTTTGAGATCCTAGGCCGCTACGGAAACATTGCACGTTCCTATGAGGATGACGACGTGACAAATATGCGAGCATATGCACCACTCAGTTATACGGAAAGCCCTCCACAGTATATCACTGCTCTTGACCCAAGTCCAATCTACCGCGGTCCATCGGAGCAGCCCGAGCCGGATTATGATAGTTTTTCGCCAATGAATTCACCGAGGACCAGTACTGGCCGTGGCTCGTTTGGGGACGCTCATGACTATGATGTGTTATCTCCGACAAATAGCCTTCATGATGTGGAATTCCCAAGTGACAAATTCCAGCAGGTATACCGTTCAATTCAAATGGCTGCTGTACCAGAGCCTCGCCGGTCTGCATCTTCAGTAGCGGCGGAGGAAGGTGGATTGGATGCGATATCAGAATTTAAAAAAGTACCTGGTCGTCGGGATCGTGTAAACTTCAGTGCATTTGCTCCGCCAAGCGTATGTCCGTCGCCAAAGCCGTTCCAGTTCACGGTCTGGGCGTTTCTCCTTAACCAGCGATCTGAAATGCAAGAGATAGCCAAGAGCGCACATCCTGAATCACGAAAACGTTCACTAGAAGCCAAGTTAGATGTTCGGCGCGGTGCTCTTTTGCACGTGACACTTGACGTGCCAAATGGTTTTGAATTGGTAAATGGCGCAACACAGGGTTTTGCTTGGGAAGGAGACATATCAAGCGTAGACTACGACGTGATATGCACAGAAGGAGCAGCGTTTGGACGTGTGCTGTTTAAAGCTCGTATTACTGTCGGTTCTTCTGTCGCCGTGCTGAATTCGTTCGTGTTGGTTGGTTCACGCGCATTAGATCCTAGTGAGCTGGAAGTGGATGTGCTCGAAGGATGGATGGATGTGATGGAACAGACGTACCGCGAGATCCCGTTTCGGTCGTTGGAGATGAAGGAACTAGTAGGTCAAGGTTACTTTGGCGACGCATACCGCGCATCGCTGGATGGACAGGATGTGGTGGTGAAAACCATCCGTGCTAGCGAGTTCGGCGAAACCACCAATCAGATTGTGCGCGAGTTCCAGCACGAGGCAGCGATGCTGAATATGTTTGGCCATCACCCGTGCATCGTTCCTTTTGTGGGTGCATCTACAGACACGAAGTTCCCGCTTGCATTGGTGACCAAGTATCTTCCATTCGGCAGTCTGGAAGACAACTTGCGCGGTACTTCTTCATTATCTGTCGACGAACGCACTGGGATGCTAAAGGACGCTGCGGCAGGGCTGCTGAATATTCACGAAGGTGGCTTTATCCACCGCGATCTTGCTGCACGCAACTGCCTCGTGGATCAAGGTAATCACGTACGAATTTGCGACTTTGGGCTTTGCCGCCGCGTACGATCCGAGACGGCTGGAATGCTGATGAAAGATACGGTAGGACCTGTCAAGTACATGGCACCGGAGTCTTTGCAACCGCCACACGCGTTCTCGTACGATTCGGATGTCTACATGTTCGGTGTGTTAATGTGGGAAACGTACACCAGTTCTCCACCGTTTGCATCACTGACTCCTGTCGAAGCCATGATGCACGTCCTACGCGGCGAACGGCTCCCCATTCCGAAAGAGCTCCCGGCATCGCTTCAGACCCTAATGCAAAATTGCTTCCACGATTCGCCCGCTGAACGTCCGTCCATGCAGGAGGTGATCACTGCGTTGGATGACTCGTTGGCCACGAGTCAACGGGTATCCGCAACGATCGCTGCTGTTGCAACAGCCACTGCCACAGCTGCGACCTCAACGGCCATGGCTAAGTCCGTCGCGTCTCGGAGAAACTTGCGCAGGGACCAAGATCGATCCCTTTGGATGTAACAAGGTAGCATGTACGTATGTATGTGATGTGTAAAATGGACAAACGAATATTGTCTTGATCTACTACGCTCTGACCGATGGTGTTTTGTATTTACAAACTTGCAACACAAAGTTTGTATTAGTGACTCACTACTGCCGTCACTTTGAAGTTTTCCTTTCACTCCAAGTGCACCATGTCACGATGGACGGAAGAGCAATGTGAGCTTTTGCTAACTGTTGCTGGTCGCTACAATACGTGGTCACAACGGATGCAAGAGTTCTCCAACGAGCTGCATAAGAGACGTGACTTTGTACAAATACCTGATCCAGCATTCACCATGATGGAAATCCAAAATCACTTTTACCAACTCTGCAATGTTGTTCCACGTGGACCGACCAAATCTTACTCCAAGTGGTGGATCCCGAAGTGAACGGAGCTTCTCATAATTAGCGACAATAATTCACGAGGAGAATCCAATCAAGTGAAAACGGTGCTGTTCAATCATGCAGTCAAGGAAAAGGGGTGGACATTCACTGCTACACTGGAACAAGTCGAGTGGAAACTCATGAGATTCCCTAGAACGGCACAGACTGGAAGTGAAAATCCACAGAATTAAACACGACAAATCTCAAACAAGGTGAGGGAAAGTGAAGTTGGTGCTAAACGAACTTCCAATAGTTCAACCAGTACTGAATAAAGCAAGCATCCAGGGACTGAAACAAGTTGGCGTTTTGAAGTTTTGGCTCGAAACAGATGTGCTGGTATTCTCAATATCATGCTAAGTTGAAAATGCACGTAGTCAAACATGGCAAAATCCTTCTCAGGACCACTACCAGGAAGGCTCGGTATCTGGTCAATGTAGGAATTGTAGCAGCAGTCTTGCAATAGCTTCAATGCTTGCACTGCCTCAGCGAAAAAATTGTTAGACTCGGAGGTACGAGACAAGATGACGGTGAAGACGACGACGAGATGTACGAGAGCACATATGCCATTTGAAGAAAATCGTGGTCACACGTTGGTTGAGTCTTGAGAGGACCGCTTCATAGCTGAAACAATCGAGTCTAGAAGAGAGAATGCATTCGTATGGGATGGTGTCTGAGGCTCATCAGGCATCTCGCTCTCAATCAAAATCTACCCAAAGGATTAAATGAATGTCCCGAAGTGTTCGCCAACAGTGAAGTTCTTAGTGGAGACGAAGGACACTTCCAGGCTAGGTGGTTTGATAACAGTGTCGGAAGGCAAGTGCTCTAACTACATTGTGTCGAAATACGATGATCCTTGTGGTTGAATACCTTTGAGGATAGAAGATTCTACTCGAAAATCGTTTTGTCGGATGCACAGTAATATTACTGTATTGCTTCGTGTTACAACAATAAGATAGCTCGAGCCACTACAACACTACTTGTGCTGCTTCTGATATTGTCCAGCCCATTTCTCAGACAAAGCTGCAGCTAGCACGTTGCAGTATCCCTGGCGAATCTTCCTGAGGCGGTCAATGGCCGCACCGCCAATAGTTCGTACAACAAATTGCAGCTGGTACAAAGTTTCAGCTACAGTTTCCTCTCCGTCATTGTGTCGCCCTGAAAACTTGTGGTTCATCCTCGGTTGGAACAAGTCTGAGCGCACAAAAGCGTCTGTGAACAACCCAACCAAAGCTTTCATCGCCATGTGACGTCCAACACAAACTCGAGATCCAGCGCCAAATGTCAAATCAACACCTGCAGCAAAGGCATCACCTGCCATTTCGTCAAGTGGAATCAAAACGTGAGTGTTTGGGAGGATATTCAGCCCAGCATCACCCACAGGGAAATACCGCTCAATGACTGGGAACGGATGAGCACTGCATACACACTGCCGAATAATCTCAGGTGTAATTGACTCGGCTGCAGGTGTAGCATTAACCCACTCCTTGACCACCACAGCGATGTCAGTCAAATTAATCGCCGGTGAGATCACAAACGGTTGCAAAATGAGCGAGTAGTACTCTGGTTCCGCCCACTTCTCCTTAAACAGTTCGTACAATCTAGGTGTGCGTCGGATCTCCTCCACACACCACTCGATAGTACGTTTCTTCACCCCACAGTCAGCAAACCCTTTGAGCGCAATCTGCTTTCGCCACTCCCACGTTGAGTGACAGACTTCCGCGAACTTTTGACAGTCAAGCTTCCGTTCAAAGACCCATTCATAGAAACATGCAACTGAAAGTTCGTTCAACTTCAGTGCGTCAATCACCATCTCGGACTTGAGTAATTCTCGTCCACGAGTCTCGAAAATGACCGTCAGCTCAGAAATCGGCTGTAGCACATGAGTGAGTTTCGTGAACTGCATCTTCATCCGACGCCACTGTTCTCCATTAACCGATTCAAGAGAGACGACGGGGCTCCAGGCAGGTAATGCCAACTTGGACTCAATCAAGTCTCCTTTGTCCCCACTCGCCTTGAGAACGTGGAACGCAAGATCTGGATCGGTCACCCACTTGACGTTGACACCTTGGCAGAAGGCGAGCAAGTGCAACAAAACTGCACGCAACGCGTGCGATCGAACGCCAATAGTCATAGAGGTGACAATGTACGCAGCGACGACGGCCACAGCAGTCACGCCAAATAGCTGTACCAACGTCATAGTCTAGCTATGATAACCACCAGTGACGAACTTTTCTCTGCTCGAATTTTCGTATCTGGCATCCCTACCGGTATTTCGGTAAACCTCTATTTTTTAGTACCTCTATACTGGAGTACCTCTATTCTGTTATGTACAAAATACTGCACAAAATATTTTTGTTGTTTTTTTCAAATGGCGTCCCCCACAGGCGGACGCAGCCGTCGTCCTCCACAGACATCATCGCCGCTGTCGTCATCGTCAAGTGGCCACCGCGCGCCTCGCCAAATTCGACGTCGCGGCGGCAGCATAAAAACCTGTGCGATCGCGCGCAGTTTCTTGTTTTTTTCGCGATGGCTACAGCGGATGTCTTGGCGTTTGTATGGAAATTTTGGGCTGCGCGCTCAGAAAATGGGAAATGTGCGCGAAATTTGCGCGGCCATTTTTTCCTCTTGAAAGTTGTATAGCATACTTACTTCAAGTTGTTTTGTGACTTGAAGTTTGTATGCCTATACTCACTTTCCCCGCTTTTGGCGAAAGGCGGTATATCGACTTTGTACCGGTTCGTCAGCTCTAGATTTTTTGGATTTCTAGATTGGAGTTGGCCAATGAGCATAAAGCAGAGATCTGGCCACTCGGAGCCTAGGTTCGCATTCTCAATTGTTCAGGACCACCAGATTACCTTGGCTTCATGGCGGACTTTGAGCCTCTTTCCTCGGCCTCTGGGGCTCCTTCTAGCGCTGTAACGAGCCCCACCAGCATTGGTCATGCATCGCCTATCTCTCCTGCAACTCCCAGCTTTTCACGCGCCCTGGAGCCAATGTCAGCCGCTGATATTGAAGCTACTCAAGCTCCGAAACCTGATGTGAACGATCCTGCCACGTACAAGCGAAGCCAAGACCCTAATTGGAAGAACACAGGCCTGGACGACATCTACGCTACGTGGGACAAGCTGGTTCCTGTAGATGAGCTGCCCAAATATGAAGCAATGGGTCAATTTCTAGTGGAACACGACCCCCAAACAGCCCGAGAACTGGAAAAAGCCTTCGTGCTGCTTCGACGCAAATTCAAGTGTCTTCCTAAGAAATCTCAGATGAAATTTGTCTTGGGATTATTGGTGCAAAAGGGTGCAGCTCCAAAGGGTCTAGCACTAGAGAAATTGCTGATTAAGAAGGCACAGAAGAGTCAATCGGGTGTGCTGGTTGTCACGGTGCTGACCAGTCCGTATCCGACTGTGGGCGGAAAGAAACAGAAATTTAGCTGTCAGTGGAACTGTTACTACTGTCCTAATGAACCAGACCAGCCGAGAAGCTACTTGCATGATGAGCCAAGTGTGCTACGGGCCAACCGCAACGATTTTGATCCGGTGTTGCAGTTTTGCGATCGCTGTGTGACACTAGCAATGAATGGACATCCGGTGGATAAGATTGAGTTGCTGGTGTTGGGAGGAACGTGGGCATCGTACCCTGTGGAATACCAGGAGAACTTCATTCGCGATTTGTTTTACGCAGCAAATACGTTCTTTTCCAGAGAAAAACGTGAACGTCACAGTCTGGATGAGGAAAAGCTGGAGAATGAAACGGCGGCGGTGAAGATTATTGGTATCACGCTGGAAACGAGGCCAGATTGCATCACTCCGGAAGAACTGCGACGATTTCGTAGGTATGGATGCACGCGTGTGCAGCTGGGTATTCAACACACGGACGATGCCATCTTGAAGAAGATCAATCGCGGTCACACGTTGGCTGAGGCAGTGCAAGCAATGAAGCTGTTGCGCGATTGCTGCTACAAGACTGACATCCATCTGATGCCGAACCTCCCTGGAAGTGACCCCGAGAAGGATCGAGCCATGTTTGAGTACGTGCTACATTCGCCGAACTTGCAGGCGGATCAATGGAAGATTTATCCGTGTGAGATCACTCCGTGGACAGTGATTAAGAAGTGGTATGACGAAGGCAGCTATGTGCCATACGCTGACGACAAGTTGATTGAGTTGCTGATGGATGTGAAGGCTGAAGTGCACCCGTGGATCCGTCTTAACCGTGTCATTCGCGATATTCCGAGTCAATACATTCTGGGAGGAATGGATGAGCCAAATCTGCGCCAGGTGATCAACAACAAAATGATTGCACGAGGCACACCATGCAAGTGCATTCGGTGTCGTGAAGTGAAGACTGACGATGCTGCTATTGCCTCTGCGGAGTGTGTGATTCGTGAATACGAGGCAAATGAAGGCGACGAGTACTTCATCAGCTTTGAGACGCCTGACCGCTCAAAGATTTGCGGTTTTGCCCGGTTACGTCTGTCGCAGACTCCTGGTGGTGGTGTGTTCCCGGAGCTCGAGGGGGCTGCATTGATCCGAGAGCTGCATGTGTACGGTCAACTTGTGGCCGCAATCAGCAAGTCGAAGAAGAAAGCAGTTAGTGCTTCTGTGACCGACACAGAAGGTTCGCATGCGCAGCACACGGGTTTTGGTACGCAGCTGATGATGAAGGCGGAAGAAATTGCTCGCACCCACGGATACAAGAAAATGGCAGTGATTGCAGGTGTGGGTGTTCGCAATTTCTATAGGCGTTTGGGTTTTGAAGTGGAAGGTGAAGGCGAGCTGATGATCAAACACTTGGATGAATTGCCAGACCCAACTGTTTGGTCGAAGGTGAATTCCTTCGTCTCCGAAAGTTTAGGTCGGGATTTGCCTACCAGCCAGTTGAGTGCAGTTGCGATCGCGGGTGCTATCACGCTTTGTGCAGTAACGGCAGTAGTGATGCGGAGAAGATAAAATGCCCGGCAATGCGCACGACTGATCTCTATTCTAGCGAATGGAATACAGCTCTGCGGTAAAATGCAACATGTTTCTATGCGCTTTTTCCTCATTGGATGATGACAATACCATTCATGCGGCTAGCGGGAGTTGATCGAGCAAAGATGATCAGTTTGGGATAAACGATGAAACTCAGCCAACCCAAAACAGCAGAAATTCGACATATCCGAGTTGGAATGCACAACTACATGTACAACGATCAACGTGAACACGAGGTACAAGATGATGACGATCAACACAACTTGTACGACACTACTACATGACAAGACCGAGCTACATGCACTTAGTATCAAGTAGAGCGCTGGCAGTGTCCAGAGATGTTAACGATCAAGGTCATGTTGGTGTTCAGAGGGTTTACCTTGTCGGAGCCCCTGGTCAACCTCATTGAGCGTGCTGTGAACACTAATAATTGAAGGGTAAGCGGGCATCAGAGGCATCTTAGACTTTGCTGACATGAGCGTGGTGTCCAAGTTGATAACAACTTAAATTCATCGTAGCTTGCGGTCGCCTCTAACGAAAACTCGTCCACCGATCATCAGAGCGAGTCGTCCGTCGCAGCTCGTGACGAAATTCACAGCGCTGGATGTTCACAACATCCAGCGCTGTGAATTGACGCCACCAGTAAAGGCGAGAACCATCGCCATTATCCAGTCAAGCCGAACCGCCTTGTGCATCAAACGTCACTACCAGGACAAGCAGAGCCACGCAATGTGAGCTTCCCATAGTAAGATAATGCTGACAATTCAGCTGGTCGCTTGTTTAACGTCCATTTGCTCACATGTTTTTCAAACCCAGGCAACAATTCAGCTGGTCGCTTGTTTAACGTTCATATGCTCACATGTTTTTCAAACCCAGGCGTTCCTTCCTCTCCACGCCACTTGCTAATCACTCGAGCACCGCTTTCGTTCGCCTTGTCGTTGCCACCTTAGGTCAGCAAGCAGCGTCAGGCAAAGTCTCCGAACCCTTCGATCGGACGACCACCGCTCTCTCGAAGTGGCCAACGTGTCCTCGTGGTGCTGCGTGTGTGCACTTTTGATTCGCGTCGATTCTGCGCAGTCCGACGTCGCGGAATCGCCAATCATCTACAAAAATGACAAGTAACGGAGACATCGAGGAGCGAGCGTGGGTGACGGTGCCCTGTGTGAACCCGAGAGAAGCGCCACTAATTGGCCCTGGTCACGCCTGTGCTGTACGCAAAGGCTCACTCTACATTTTCGGAGGTGAGACTTTGGACCTCCTGGGGCGGACCATTGATGCTCTTTCTGCAAGTCTCCAGTGCATCTCTCTGTTGTGGTGGACCAACTTATTGTGTGTTGTTATCATTGTCAGAACGCAACCTTCCCGCAGTTCCAATTCGCAGCAGCTCGGTGATCCGACCTGCTAACAATTTCTACGAGTTCAACTTTGCTCGCAAGGAATGGTCTACAGTCTTGGGTAATGGCTTAGCTCCGAGTCAGCGCAAAAGTCACTCGGCTGTGGTCTACAAGGACTCGTTCTACGTCTTTGGTGGATACGATGGCGACAGACGCTTGAACGACTTCTTCTCTTACAACTTCCGTGAGTTTGCATCACTTGGTCGAGCTGTCTTTGTTAAGACTGACTTTGTGTGAATACAGTGACGCAAACTTGGACCAACGTGTTTGTCAACGCTGGACAGCAACCTACACCGAGATATGGACACGCCGCGGTGGTGTATGGTACGTTGTACTAGCTTCGTTTGGTTGTTCATGGAGGTCTAATTGATCATTTTTGATACTAGACAACGCAATGTACATCTTTGGAGGAAGTGACAGTCACTATGACCGCGAGTCGATGTCAAGTCGCAGCTCCAGCGAATATGGCAGACTCGACTCTGGTCGACACGTAAACGACATGCACTCATTTAACTTGGGTGTGTACTTGCAGTAAAGTTGTAAAATTCGAGGTGTACTGACGCTTCTTGTTTCGCGGTGTGCAGAAACCAATTCGTGGTCATTGATTCGCACTACCGGAGAGGTCCCGTACCCCAGGTAAGTCTGTTCAAATACAATTGTGCAGTTCCACAAAAGACTAACGCTTGGCGGCTACTAGGGAGGGAGCTTCGATGATTGTACACAACCAGAACTGCATATTGTTTGGAGGATATGACCACGATCTGGGTTATCTCAACGATGTTCACATTTTCAACTTTGGTAAGCTATTTGCCTCGTCCGATCCTGTAGTTGTTCTCTAACCACGTTGTGTTTGTTGATTGTGCCGTGTACATTGGCAGAGACTCGCGTTTGGTCTAGTCTGGAGACAAAGGGCACAGCACCGTCAGGTTTACATCACCCGCTTGTATCTTTGCACAACAATTCCTTGATCGCCTTCGGTGGAAAGACAGACCCGAACCTTTATGAACTTGATCTTGGTATGAGTGCAAGCTGACATCACCCTGCTTTCCAAGCGTTTAGCTAACTTGAAATCGTTTGTGTGCAGAATCAAACACCTGGACGGTGGTCGCTTACAATGGATCGCCTCCCAAGAGCGGTGCACCTGCTGGTTGCGTTAATGACGGCAATTTAATCATCTTAAGCGGCCACGACGATACGGTTAGCTTCAAGCAGCTTCAATTGCCAGAGAAGGAGACTAAATCCAAGACCCAGGAAGACCTGGAGCCAGATGAAGAGGGTTCAGCGATTGCTCACCTGCGTTCGCTCGTCAACAATCAGCTTATGAGCGATGTCACTTTCATTGGTAAGTTGTATCTTTCGCGAAATATCAAAGCAGTGGGTACGAGGACTTACGTGATCACCCTTACAATGTTTTGCTCTTTTGCAGTTGAAGGAGCCCCGATTTTCGGGCATAAGAGTCTATGTGTGCGCTGCAATTACTTTAAGGCCATGTTCACGGGAGAGGTAAATGTTGGAAGACTGTTGTTTGCAAGTATCTCATAGCTAACCATTTTTATTGTTAGATGCTGGAAAGCACCGCTCATGAAGTCGAGATCTCTGATGTCAGCCGAGCGACTTTCCTTTCTCTGCTAGAGTATGTATACACCGATCGTCTCGTTGTTGCTGATGAAGATGTTAAAGAGCTATTCATCGCTGCAGACCGGGTACGTATTGCTTGTCACCATTGTGACGAGAATTCGTACAGATCACTAAACTGTTTTTTTATGAATAGTATGGCATTGAAAGCCTGAAGCGGCTTTGCGCTAAAAAGCTTCTGAAATCGGTATGCGTTGACAATGTCTCGGGCATCCTTCAGGCAGCCGATCAGCATAATTCCCCATCACTACGAGATGAATGCTTCGCCTTCACGCTTCAAAACTTTGATATCGTCTCAAAAACGCCATCATTCCTAGAAATGGCTCGGACCAACATCGAGTTGGCCTTGCAAATGCTGCAGCAGCGCTAAGATCCGACAGATTTGATAGGATTGCCCACTTGACGATGGAATCAAGAAAGGACATGGATAGAGTGATGACCATTAGTGCAGAGGAAACCTTTAAGTGGATAAAATGTAGTGCTACATGTACATGTTCGTAGTAGACTTCCTTCGCTCTCACACGTCACACATTTCGTCCATCACGAATTGTCATAAAACGTAGCAAATTAGGTTAATTCTCCCTTCCAATTGAAGTGGTCCCTAATCAGTCGTAAATCTTCCCGCAAAGGTGACGAGCTCATGCCGCTCCCTCCCGCTCCTGCGTCCCACACGCGTGTGCTGCGCGGGGGTCTTACGTGGCCTGCAGTGCGTGGTGCTCGTCTACTACGTGCGTTAACCTCCAGTCCGAATCAAGAAGATCAAGAAGAAGATCAAGAAGAAGATTGTTTTAGTGCCGATTTTCCTTATGAATTGGAACTTTGCGTTCCTACAGCTGGTCACGTGGCTCTAGTATTGGTGCGAAAGCCCCCGGGGATACAGTTAATTCCTCCTATAAGTCGCAGTCAGACGACACCATCTACTCCTACAGGTTCCGCTCCTGCAGCTCCACGAGTTGTGTACGTTTTGGATGCTCTACCCCCTTCTAGACAAGATAAAGGAGCAAAATCTAGGAAAAACAAGACCCCGGGGACACAACTACCTGCACAACAAGTAGATGAGCTGGAACTACTTCAAGAACTCTTTGCACCACACACAAGAGCTGCAGGAGGGAAAGAAGGAAGTGTTTTAATCAAAGCTCCACTGCTGTGTGCAAGATTTGACTGCCGAGTTGTCTCGATCCGGTTTATTCGGAGTGGAGGAAGGCTGCAGAAACCTCAGAAACTTAGTGGGAGTCGAGGATTAAATGATTCTTCGGGGTCGATTAAATTGTCAGGTGTTGGAGCTGCAGCTCCGTTGAGGTGTGTCGTGGCCAGAGAAGATGGTATGGCATTTCTGTGGGAGTGGCAGGCGGATTTGTTCCAGTGGGTGTTTTTAAACCGGTTGTGCTTTTTGGAGAACCCGAATTTGAAGTGGACACGGCCTGTTGCGGCTTTTACAACGACAGATTTGCCACTGGATAGCGGTGTAAGTGGAGACACTGCAAGTAGTGGCAGTGGATCAGGTTCTAGTGGCACAGCAGAATTGGTGTGGTGGTCGACAGCAACGAAACATGAACCCAAGATGAAACTGCGACGACTGCGCTTTGAACGCGCGACTGATGCATTGCGCGCTACTGACGTGGTTGTCGGTAGTGCGTTTTCCCCGAAGCCGTTATGCGATGACGTTGTGACTTTGCTGAGCTCGAAGCTTGGTCTTTTTGCGGTTTCCAAAACACAAGGTATATTCTTTCGGAGTTCGACTGCTTCTCTTCGAATTGTGAACTTGAGTTGGCACAAAGTTTTCTTGATTGATGAGGGAAGTGCAACTCCAGAGATGTCAAAACTCATGATATGTCTACACAACATAACTGGCGAACTCGTAATTCTACACCAGGAAGTTGGAGAAATATATCTCGTGACGCCAAAGTCTCCAAGCTTATCGTCTTCGGGCAGTGATGTAACCAGCAATGATACGCGTGATAACGGATCTTGTACATCTCTTTTCGCGCGAAGATTAACAACTCTGGCATTATGGCAGCAGCCGAGTAGCAGTGCTCGAGACGTCGCTGAACAGGATTTGGAAGTGCTAGACATCGCAGCACATCGCCACGTTTTTCTGGTACTTACTCGCCATGTGCTTCGCATATACACGCTGATTGCTGGTGAACTACTTGAAGATGTAATACTGCCGGATGTGATTGTTAATGCTTCTCGGCAACGTGGGAGTGGGAAGTGCAGATTTTGGACAATTTCAGGGAGTGCAAACTCTGTAGGTTTATGGGCTCCGTGCGGGTTTTGGACAATCCGTCTACCTCCACCAAGTGTTATTGCGACTGCTCTGCATCAGCCACAGTCTGTGAAGCAAGAAAACACGAGCTCAAAGGAAGTTAAGGGCCCTGAGGCAGCGTTCCTGGCAGTGAAAGACTATGGCACAGGTGACTTACATTTAGATGCAGTGCGTTACGCCCTCGAAGTCTTGGAGCGCGTGACTCCATCGGCAATGGATCCAACACAAAGCCATCCTGAGGCGTGGGAAGTCGTATGGAACACTGTGTCTAGTCCAGCATTGCTCTTGGCACTACTAGACAATCGAGCTACGTCAGAGACCATTGTTAACGAACTGGCACAACTTGTAACTACGATCTACAAAAGTGCAAGTGGTATCCGGTCATACGGTCGGTTGGATGGTGCAGGAGCTGCAAACAACAAAGAGAATAATTTGCGTCGACTTACACCCGCCAATCTTGAAGCACTGCATCATCTCTCCAACTGGATCGTTCTGGCAAAGCGTAAGCTTGCTCGTTTGCAAGCGAGCAGTGGTGGAAGCCTGCAGGATACATCGTCCATGGAGGTTGCTGGAAACCGAATTCGAGCTGTGAGTGAGCTTACTACCGTGCTTGCTAATGAAGATGATTTATCAACGGCTCATGATCCGGAGAACAGCCTTCAGCGTAAAGACTCGATGATAGACCCAGAAGATGCGCGCAACTTTCGACTGAGTCGAAAGCTACGCCCAATGAGCAGTTTGCGTTTTGCCGCTGGTTGTAGCACCAGGTCAGAACGACAGGGAAAACAGTGGCTTTTGCAGCTCGAGTCTTTCCTCTTGGATGGCGTAGCTTTCAATGGACAGCAGCATCTGGATACCGCGTGCCGTGTGGTCAGAGCAGAGGCAACGCCTAGCCATCGTTTGTTCCATAGTGAACGAATGTTGGCAGATTTCCGCCATGTTGCTGCGTCTTCATTTTCGAAGCACATGTACTTGGAGTCTATGAGCCGTCTGTATCTTTTGTACGAACCTGGATCACTGCTTCCCTTCATCCGGTGCGTTGAACGCTTTTGCCCTCGGCTTTTTTCACTCTCTGGCCATCAGCCTACAACTCGATCACATGCAGAGCGGGCGCTGACGCTTTCCCCTCCATTGGAGTTTTTCAAGAACAAAGTGTTGCAAGGGAAGGAGAATGAGGATGTGCAAGCAGCCAAGGCTTCGCTGTTAGCATACGTGGACCTTTTAAGTTATTGCGGCCACCACACTGAAGCGTGTCGAGCGCTTCTACAATGTCACCTCTTTGAGGAGAGCAAGCAGAAATTGTTGCTGCTACTGAAGGATCCGCAAGATAAGCAAAACCCAGGAGACGACGAGCAAGAAAAAGAGACTCGTGCCCGCACGGCCGCTTCAAGTGCAGTCTACTTTTTGCTTCTTGAGTATTGCATGAAGCATCGTAATGCCGCAGATCTAAACGTACTGTTGATGCTCAAGCCAGCACATGTGGATATACTGCATGTTCTTCGAGCGCTCCGTACCACTTTTTCGTCAAATATTAACCAGCATCAGCAGAAGGATGATGGAGCATGTACCGCCGGTGTAACTGTTGGTGACTTGCGATCAGTACTTGTCGCCCTGATGCAACAACGACGCATTGGAGTGGCGAAGTAATTGCGCTTCGAGGTGAATTGAAAATCGGTGTTTTGTGCTTGCAGTCCAAGACCTCTTGGAGGCTAGTGATACACTTTGCACATAGTTTTCTCGGTGGAATTCTCAACCAAACCGTTGAGCGTATGAATGACCTAAAGGAGATATGTTTTGATGAAGATTATCCTGATTAATTCGCGCAGTTTGGAAACAAAGAATAAAGCCCGGTTAGAGGAGATCGTGTTCTGGCAATATTTCATTAATGTATTCACTTCCACAATTGAAGCAAGTGGAGAATGCAAAGTTGGTCGTGTGGGGCATGATATTGCTATTCATCTAAGCAGTGCTGGGCTCGAAAATATTTCGACGAAATGAGTTTGCTTAGTCACAGACGAACGAATGTGTATGTGAGGTTTCAGGACACTCACCTTGCATGTCGTGTTGGGCATCGGGAACATTTCTGTGGCGGCGCCGTTCATTGAAGGATTTGGCCATCCACATATTTTACGTTCTCTTATAAACACGTGCATTCGGCAGTACAATCGTCCTTGACAATCATCGGGTCTTTCAGTGTGGAATTACCCTTGTTGTCCTTTGCCTTCGCGACGCAATAGCTCTTTTGTTCGCTTCGGGGTCGGACGATATTTATCGTTGGTGGGTTTCGGAGTTGGTTTGCAGTTTTTTGCCGAAACATCTTCAAAGCTGCGAGGCATCTTGTACGCGGCTCAGAAGCATGCTATTGTTTCTAAGGTGCACATCAAGTCGAAATGGTGATATCATCGTCAACTGCACGAAATATTCTGAAAAGACAGACAAGATTGTATTGATGGTGGTCCGTCAAACATATAGCAAAGCACCGACACAGTAAAATGTAAACCCTTCTTGGGTCATCAATCGATGCTCATTTCATCAGCGTTATTCTTTAAGTCTTGTTCCATCTCTAGGTTTGCACCTCCCAGAGCACAAGAGCCACAGAGCGCTGTACCCACTGCGTCTTCGGGAATGCAGTATCCTCAACATTCACTGCCACAGAGAAAAACAGCGTCTCGCGCTTGCTGTTCGAGTACACTGGAAGCAATCGAAGGCTCTCCGTTTCTTCACTTCGAGGAGCCCACCGAAGGTGTACAGCTGACAAGCTATTACGAATTTCGTTCGATGGTGCGAAACCGGTGAAATTCCAGGTGGCACCCTCGAGTAAGAGTCCACGAGCAGTAAATCCACCAGCCGACGAGGTCGAAGGATCCTCGACGTCAGCAAGCAAGTGCAACTCATCCAGCGAGCATCCAAGATCCGCTGCAGCACTTTGACGCGCAGCAGTCACGAAAGCCTCTGGCGAAAAGAACCCACCCAGCCAAATCCCATCAGATTGCTGTAGAATCTCCGTCGGAGCGACTTGAGCCAACGCATTCAACTGGTGCACGCGTCGAGAAAAGTCCGTGAGCCACTCGCTCAAGCTGAGCTCATCAGAGACACGGTACAGTTGTACCCATTGCTCAGGTACTTGCTCCCGGTAGAGTGTACGCATGGCCTCGCGCGTTTCGTTTGATGGTTTGGCCTTGTAAGCGCACACTTGCTGCACTGTACGTAACAAGCCAACTACATTACCCAGGAATTTTGCTCCAAGTTCCAGCTCACGGAACATGCAGCGGTACACGGGGTTGCCGAAGTGCACCGGATCACGCACAGTAGGTACGGCAAGTCCTTCTGCAGGGAAGAGCTCCAACCACGTGCTAACACGACGATCCAGATCCTGTATCCACTTGGGTCGTGCATCTTCACCCTCAGCAGCAGTGCCTAGTACCATCTTGTGCTCGTCATCTGCACCAGCACTATCGTCACCGCCTTCACTTCCGTACAAGTCCTGCATCACCTGCAAGTTACGCAGCACACGCGCACCCTGGCTTATGAGCACCATTGTTTCTGCTGAGCGAGGCAGACCCATCCATGAAGGTGGGTTTGTAGTGGGGAGAGCGAGGACCCAGTCCATGAACTGCGCTTTCGTCTTGCCCTCGGCAATCACAAGTCCAGTATCCTTGCCTTCGCCACGCGCAACAAGCTCGAACGTGTTCTCATAGCTGGCTGCCGTGAAAACATGCTCCAGAAGTGTGTCCATTAGTTCCTGATCGAACGTGTTGTCCACGCGGCCTCCGTAGACTGACTCCTTCAGCGTAGTTCGGATTGCTGTCCACGGGATATTATCGGGAGCAACGTGCGCGCGACCACTGGCCACCGAGTCCACCCAGCGGTCAATCACATCACAAGCGCCACGGAAATCTGACTGACTGAACTCGTACGTCTTTGACCAGCCGATTGGCACGAAACGCAATCGCTCATGCACTAGGGCGTGGAACCAAGCAAGCAGCAAGTACAGACGTGCACGTTCAGTTGGCGAACGATTCATACGTTCAGCTGCCACCGTATCAAGCGATCGCACCATACTCAATTTCATGCCACTCGGTGGTTCAAATACAAAGATATCGCACATGCGGACCAGATTTACTGGCAAGTTCGGATTAATCTCGCTCGTCAGGAACAGACGGAAGTTCGGATGCACGCTTTCACGCGCATTGTAGAGCTTCTTCTCCACACTTACGAGCCATGATGGGCACAAATGCACATTGCGAAGCAGCAGCCAGGTACCGTGCTTCAAAGCAGTGTTTAAGCCCTTTTCAGCTGCATCAAAACCCTCGGATGAACCCATCGATACTGAGTTGTATTTCTTTTGCAGGACTGCTGCAAGCTCGTCAATCTGTGCACTGGGGTCGAAACCTGTCGTTGAGCACAAAAGAACCCCTCGCGTTGCCTGAGTGTCTTCTTCAACGTTCTTAGACAGCTCAATCTCACCACGCCACGGGAACGACGCTGTGAACACAAGCTCAATGTATCGCTCCGACGCGAACATAATACGATCAGGTCGTAAGAAGTGAATGACAATCATGTTTCGGAACGCAGCACGACGCGGACTTGCAGAAGCTGCCACGTATCCAGCATCCCAATCAGCCGGAAGAGCCTCCTCAGCTGATGGGTTCTTAACGAAGGCATTCCATTCAGCAGCATGTTCACGCACGTGCACCTCGAGGTGCTTGAACGACGATAACTTCATCAACTTCAGTAGTTGGTCCATTTCAGTTTTTGAGAACGCCGGTAGCAATTGCTCAAGCTCACTACGTTGAGAGCCACTCTCAGTATTGAAGAAGGTCGATGAACTTCCGAGAAGGGCATCCACGTCCTCATCAGTAGGTCCATCAAACGTACTGCTATCATCCATTGTCGTCTTAGCTTCAGCTACTGCAGCACTGTGCTGCTCCAGCTCCAGATAAATTTGAGATAGCCGCAGTGCAAACATGAGTTTGTCATTTTCCGCAAGGCCTCGGCTGACGCGCCTAGCAAGCTGCACGAAGAGTCCAGTAGAAATGCTGGCAAGGCGAGCGGAATCTCCTCCTTGATCAGGTTGAGACAAGACCTTTGATAACAGGGATAGGAAGAAGTCGAGCGAGTATTGGTACAAGAAGTGAACTGATGATAAGTTTTCCAGTGCAAAGAATAACCGTGAACTCGCCTTCGCAAGCGGGCGGTAGCGACTTGTTGCTGCCTCCACAATTGCCATTGTCGTTTCCGTTTCTGCCACTTGCTGCGAAATTTGGGCAGCCTCCGCCTTCATACTTTCCAAAGCATTGATAACGCGATCGTCGTCGAGAATGTTGCCCTGCACGTTGTTGATTTGTTGTAGCAGAGAATCTTCTAGCTCGCGCAACTTTGCCTGATACTCACCCTGCAATTTCAGAAGATTGTTGCGTTTTTCTTCTGCTTCGGGTTGTTCGCTCTTCAGGAGAATGCTCAATCCTTGACTCTCCAAAGAGCTTGGGGTAACAGTGAAATTGACAAAAGTCACACGACTGCAAATATCAGGCGAGAAACGGCACGACGGGTCTCTCGTGATCAAGAAGAGTCGGAAATCTGGAGAGTAGTCGATTTCTTCACCAGCAAGTCGAATCAAGACACGACCACCCGTCTTATATAACTCTCGGTTCAACACAGGATTCAAGATTGGGTCAATGTTCTCCACCTCGTGTACCAAGAGGGCAGTGCCGAATCGAATAGCACTAGCCAGCACCTTCATGAACGAACTGTCCAGGAAAGACGTTTGCGCAATTTTCGTACTCGTTTTGAGGCTGTAGTACTTCATGATGAAATTGTTCGCTTGTCCGGAAGGATCAATAATCAGCGGGAAGCGGTGGAAGCGTTGCAAAATAATTGCATTTTCGTAGCACAGCTCATCCGAGGGTAAGTCGCTCATCTGCCACTTCAACTGTTGGTTCGGACGCGACAGGTAGTCCACAAAGCTCAACTGTGGTTTCGTGCTAATACTCATCGAGTCCAAGATGTCACGCCAGTCTTGGACCAAAATCTTTCGCTGTTGGAAGTCAAGGAAACCGATGTACGTAAGGAAAGCAGAAGACAATAATGTGTCGCCCACAAGTGTCTTCATCTGGGTGTCAAAATCGTTAGAACCAACTTCCCATCGTTCACTCTCTTGTAGTAAACTCTTAAGCAGTGCCACAGAACGTTCCACCTTCTTGGATACTGAAGCCATATCATTCGTAATAACTTGCGCCTCATTAATCAACGCAGCGTACTCGTGCTTGAAGTTTTCAATACGAATTTCGAGCGCGTCGATAGTCTTTTTGGCCTGCTCGTATCTTTCACGGAGATCTGAAGATTTGTCAATCAGTGTCTGCACCTCATCTCGCAACGGTTGAATCTTATGGAGGATATTTGTGTAGTTGAGCTGCGATACAATCCACTTGTACAACGGACCGCAAGCCTTCGATGCACGATTCACCTTTTCGTAGTCGAACTCATCAACCTTATCGACATAGTTGGTCTGGATAGTGTGTCGCTGGCGGGCAGTCAACTTTTCCGAGTCAAAGTTTACAACCTGGGAGATAAAGTCGTCTTTTCGAATGAAACGACGGAGGTCAGCCCATTCCAAGCTCGACTCGCCAAGCATCACAGCAACTGCTTCCATCGTCATTCGAACAGCAGCAGGAGGGCGAGCAAGTGCTCGAATTTCGTCAAGCTGCGCCTTTCGGATTGAGTTCACGGATGCCTGGGCATCCAAAAGCGCAGGCTCAGCCTGCGCAAGGTCAGCCTCGACAACTTCCTTCCTGGACCGAATTTCTTCGTCCTTGCTTGCAAGATCAGCAGCAAGTGCCTCCGTATCTTTTTTCTTTTCTTGAGCCTCATTTTGCTCCTGCACCATTTGCTGGAGCTTTTCGTTAGCCTCCACGTCCTTTTTCTTGAGCTCCTTCTCCTTAAGACTGAGCTGGCCTTGCAACTCCGCCACCTGCTCATGGGTAGCCTGAAGTTTCTGTACGCCTACATTCAAATGAAGTTGCTGGTCCTCAAGCTGGGCTCGTTTCTCTGAATACAGTGATACAAAGTGACGAATGAATTCCAGGTAGTCCCGAGGAGAAATGTGGTTGTACTTCATATGGCGTTTCTGAAGACGACGCATGTGCAGCAGGACAGCATGATGGAATTGCACGATACTTCCAACCAGCACATCACGGAATGTTCCAGTAGCAATATGAGGGATCAACTTCGCCAAGACGTCTGAAGCATCGGCAGGAATTATGAAGTCCGAGGATCCAGCAAGATCCAGTGTGTTCGTAAACTCATACGCCACTTGTGCAAGTGCGTGATCATTCCATGTACCGAACCAGTCAACCACACATCGGTTGAAGAGAGCGGGTGATGTGTTGGTACGATTTTGGAAGTCACCCGACGCTGGGTTCATTGTGAACACCACATGCAGGTTTCGCTGTACTTGCTTGGTAAAGTACCGGAAGAGCTCGTCCTCGGTATTCTCCACAATGACACCATCACGTTGCACAGCTTCACGGCAAGCATGCATTAGAGATGTGTATTCATCGTCTTCAAACAGACCAGGCACTTCGCCGGATGCCAATAAAGCATTCATGCGTTCCAAGAAAGCAGAATCCAGCACGTTAGACTCGTCAAAGATAAAACAGATCTTTTCAGCCTCACAACCACATCGTTTTAGCACAACGCGGAGGTCATCATCGAAGTTATCTAGAGTATAGTTCGATGTGAGCTTGATCTGGAACACGGACATACCGTTCATCCAGCTAACGAAACGGGACAAAACAGTCTTTCCTGCGCCACTTTCACCAACAAGGAGCAGATGGCCAAGCGGTTGACGAAGCACGCGATCAATGCGAAGCACGTGATCGATCACCGAATCAAAAACCACCAGTTGAACATTCAATTCTTCTTCGTAGAACACGCGCAATCGAGCTTCAATATGCTTGCGGAGATCAATCGTCGTGGCTTCAGTGTAGTTCTTTGAAAGCCATGTACTGAATAAGATTGGATGCTGGCCTCCATATTCCACCACTTCCAGAGCAGTAGCGCTTTGCGGGAAATGGTTCCTCAGCGTCTCCTTCACCATGTGGAAGCACCATTTCTGCTCATCTGATGTCACCAAACGATCCATGAAAAGTCTTAACGCTTCATGGAATACTAGCTTGACCAGCGTTTCAACGTCAATTTCATACTCCAAGGGCTCAATGGCTTCATATAGTGCACGCATCCATCTCGATAGCTCTCGGGGACTGTAGATGTAGTGTGGTTGCATCTCTGCCGTGAATTTCTTCTGATTGCTATCATACACGTCAACCATCGCATCCGTAAGGGGCTGCACGTACGACCGAAGCGATGGTGTCAACTTCAGCAGAGCACGGTTGAATGTACCGTAAATCTGTTTCAATGAAGGGTAAGACGGGAAATCAACCAGAAGCACGGGCGCGTGGCGTAGTAGACGGAGAGAAATCGGCACACGCCCCGGATCCGTCGGCGGGTTACAAGCACCAACGAACTGAATTCGCTCTAGCCGCACCCAAGTGTTCTTGCCTCCCAACCAAAAGCCATCTTGCTCAATCAATTGTCTCAAGAAAGTGATTACGCGCTGTGTTCCATATTGGTCAGCCTCCGGAAGATTGATTTCATCACAGAACACGACGAGCCATTTCTCCGGCGCATTTGGTGCCAACATCATTCCATTGGGAGTACGCTTGTACTCACAATACTGAGAGAATGTCTTCAGAATAAGGTCGGGTGATGTTCCAGACGAGAAATTGAGACTCGCAAATTCGAACTCAGGAAGAGAGTTGATCGTTGACGTCAGTGTCATCGTTTTACCACTGCCGGGGGGGCCACATAGAATTAGGGGACGATGTTGAGAAAGCCATCCTCTAAGCACTTCGACGTGGCGAATCGTATCTACTGTTGTCACAACTACATCAGTTGATAGTACTTGGTGGCTCTCAAGATCCAGCTGTGGAATTGATCGCAGCCATTGGCGCCATTCGCCGTCATCAATGTTAATTTCGTACTCAAGCAGGCTGTTGTCTGGACTGGCGGACCCAGAAACAGGGAATACCAAGCGATTTTCAAGCGTTTGTACCACGAAATCACACAGGGTCATACGATTTACCGAATCCATCGAGCCTCCAAAACCCCACAGAATTGAGAACACAAACCATTTTGGCACGAAGCGAGACATCTGATCAACCGTCATGGGAAAATCAGAGTGGCCTTCGTTGTACTCATTAATGCGAGACAACCCCCTTCCAAGCAACGTGAACATGGACATCAGCAAACGCAGCGCAGTCACTTCCATAATGTGTGTTTGGCCCATCGCCTGCTCCAAACAAATCTCGATCAACGAGGGCATACCATCTTCGCCATTAATCAGGTCTCGCAGTAGAGCGACATAGGTGTGTGCGGTCTTTTTCGCAAGTTCACTTTCACTTGGCTGAAGTGAGAATGACGACACGACTGATACGTCATCCCGCATTTTCAGCAGATAGTGCTCGACGATGTGACATGTTTTGACTGTATCATGTGAAAACCAAACCATTCCACAACGACTGACAGTTGCCAGTGTAGCGTAACGCAGTGTCTCCGTTTCCATCATGATCCACACATTCGGAGGGATTTCAAGGCGTTCTCCCGACGGAAGTGTCAGCAAGCGATTGTCATCCAGCACCGAATTCAAGTTTTCGGCCCACTCTGGGTCTACATCGCCATCGAAAATGATCCAGTGTCGTTTCTCACTTTCACCTCTCACACTGTTAAGCACCTGACGGAGCAAGTGTGTGAACACACCGTCGGTCCACTCAAGCGTAGTGTTATCTAGAACACCGTAGAGATGCTCTTTCGATAGAGCCTTTGGATCAATTACGTGAGCTTCACCCTTTACGCCATCAGTAAGCTCCATAGCGTCCATCAGCACGCGCCACGCACTTGATTTTCCTGTCCCTGACGCGCCAACAAGCATCACACCATGGCGAAGTTGCATGACCTGGTAGAGCTGCAAAGCCTTCTCAACCCATTGGTCATTTGCAACGTAGCTATACTTCTTTGCCAGTTCGATGATCTTCGAGCGCAGGTTGTCTTCTTCAATACGATGAGCTTCAGTGCCCGGGAACACTCCCTTCAAAAGTGTCTCAAAAACAGGAACATCGTGTGAAACTAGCTTGGGCAAAATTGTATCAGTAATAGAACCGATAAGTGCCTTCGTTTCCAGCTCTTCGATGTTTGCTGGCTCTGCATTATCCTGCGATTGAGTGATTTTTCGCTTGAGTTGACCAGCGCTCACAAGCACGCTCTTCAAGGCGCGAAGCCCGAAATCATAGTGAGGTTGTTTCGAAAGTTGATCTTCACAAAGGTTGAACAAAAGTACAACCTTGGCAGATATTTGCTCAGCCGTGGTTATACCTTGAGAGAACAGCATCACCTGTGCAATCAACTCGCGATCTGGGGCAACCATTGCAATGCTACGGAATAGTTGCTTCAAGTTGTCCGGTAGGTTAGATCGCCCAGCGTAGCCCGGGTTCATCGTCACAAAGATACCCACATCAGGATTCAGTTTGACGCTCTTGCCCAGTAGCTCTATGGTTGCAGTGGAACTCTTGCCATTCACAAGTGCCTGCGAATTGCCAACTGTCTTTCCAACCTTTAGCGAGGACACCCCACTCTGGATCGCCAAAATTTGCTGTGATACGGCAGATAACACGCGTTCCTCAAGACGGTTGAACTCATCAAAGCATCCCCAGGCACCAACTTGGCACAAGCCCACAAAGATTCGGCCCATCGCTTGGAAATCAAAGTGCTCGTCACAGTTGAAGACCAACACGAAGCGACCCAAATGCGATCCGAGAGCTTTAACCGACTCAGTTTTACCCGTGCCAGCAGGGCCGAACGGATTTCCACCCATCCCAAAGTCCAGCGCCTGAGTCAGTGTGAGGTAGCAACGTTCCGTAAGAGGAGTTTGCACGAGTCGTTCTCCAACACCAAAATATTCAAATCCGTATGAGAAGCTGGCGTTGGATATCTGAATAGTAAGCTTCTTGAGCGGGTCCGATTCCTTCGCTTGGAAGTAGTGGCGCATGTGGTACAACCAACGGAAGTCCTCCGCGCTGCTCACCTTGGCTTGGCTCAAACGTTTAGTTACGCTCTTCTGATGCACAAGCTCGGTAATCAGTTGTTCATACTTTTTCCGTACATCGTTCTTCACATCAGTCAGGACACGCTCGCTCAAAATGAGCAGCAGCTTATCCAATTGCTCGTTAACCACCGAGAGGCTATTACCACCGGCCTTCAAGACACTTTCGACCTCGTTTGACCACTGCACCTGAGTGGCAAGAATGACCACTTGAGCCGGGAATTCTGAAACCCACTTCAAATACGGATCGGCACTGTCATCCGTCGGATAGGTGCGCACAGCATCCTCCAAAAGAAGAGATAGTGTTTTACGCATCTGCTCCTCAACCTTGCTTAGCCAAACATTGATGCGGGTATCTTCAGTCGTCTTAACAGGTTCTTTAAAGTGTACGACTTCGCCTTCACGAGACGCCATTCCAAGAATTACACCGGTACTATTGTCCATTTCCAGCGAGGATATTCCAGCAAACATCTTCGAAAGATGGCGCTGAATTTGCATAGGCTCCTTGCTGTTACCGATCATTTCCAGCAAGTCTTCATCTCCTACAAAGTAAAATCGAGGGAAAGCAGCTCGTTGGCGCTCTAAGTACTCACCCAGAGCACGTTGGACGTTACCCATCATGTCTTGTTGGCGTTCAAGCGAATGATACAAGTTTGGGATATTAGCAACGTCCACGATCATTGGCTTGTGTGCAACGCGTTTCATCGTCGAAGTGAACTCATTGTCAACACTTTGGAAACGTGCAAACTCCTTCGGCAACTGTTGTTTAATGTCTGCCGATCCGAAAAAGATACCTTCAAGGTAAACCCAGCGTCGTTGGACATCAATCCAGAAGTCCAGGATGCTACGAATCCTAGTGAGTTTGTCTTCCCAGCTTGTAGCTAGCTCAGCAAACACGCGATAATACGGTGACTGCTTCATGCTGCTTAAACTATTGAGATGCTCATCAAGCTTCGCAAACATCTCGTCCCAGCCGCGGATGACTCGGCAACGATTTTGATAGTTAACTAGGTCCAGCTGGTAGTTAGTCCAGAAGTCGGACACTTGGCGCAAGAATTCATCGAGAGCCATTTCACCCTGAGCCGTACGAATGATCGCCTTTAGCTCGTTGTCATTGGCGGAAATCTTAGATTCCCAGAAGCTACGCAAGGTTAACTCCGTGAATGGAGATGAAATATTCAACAACCGCAGAATTTGCTTCCAGTGGCGATCGCGAACAGCATCTGACTTCAGCTCCGATAGCAAAGAATTCATAGCTTTACGCGACTGAATAACTGATGCATAGTGTTCAAAGGCTTCGTACTGTTGAACCCGAGCAGGGAAACGACGCATTTCATCAACGATTTCGTCTAGCTGCTTCCGGACTTTGCGGGGATGAACTGCAGACCATAGTGTGTCTTGTAGCTCATCAACCTGTGTCCAAACCCTCGAAATGCTTTTCCACACTTCGTCCAATCCTGATAACTCCTCCATGGCCCGGGAGAGATCACTGTACGAACTGCGGTCGTCGTCAATTGAAGAGCCTCCCATTCCCGACACATACGAAATGTTCAAGGCATCCAATGCCGCATTCGTTTTGTCTTGCTCAGCGCGTAGTAATTTGAAGCGAGTATCGTAGATAATCAAAGTTTCTGTGGCCGCCTTAGGTGATTGACCGCCTTGCAGTGGTTTGGCACTATCCCATTCCGCCACAGCCTTGATGATCTTACTGTCCAGTGCACTCTTTTCTTCCATGATCTTAGCTTGCAATTGAGGTAACTGACTTTCCATCGCAGCAGTCTTTCGCTCAAGCAATTGAATGAAAGCTTCCCACTCTCCTTCTACATTTGCCAGCGATGGCCAATCTGCCGAGAACCTATACCGCTGTTTTTTCAGCAAGCGCTCTCCTTGTTCAAACGACTCGACAGCTTCTTCCCACTGCAATCGCATCTGACGCATTTCCTGGATAAGAGTGATTGCAGCAACAACTTGTGCGGTGGCAGCCTCAAGTGCGTGTTGCTCCAAAAGTGTACGTTTGGATGAAATGGTCGAATAGAATGAGTTAATCTGGTCACGAAGAAGATCACCGAAATAAGCAAGGAATTCGTTGTGCCATGCGTCATACTTCACATTCACCTGCGCTTGCACTTGCTGGTAGTTTATCACCATCGGACCGAATCGTTTCGTGTTGAAAACTGCATCAAACGCATTACGTTCATTCTTGATCTCCACCAAAATTTGTTGCCACTTCCGAAGATCCTCTCCAACACTGTTCAAGGCAGTCTGAGCGTCCATGTCCCACAGGGCTTGGTACTGAAGCCATGTTGACGCATATTTTTCCACATCACTCACAGTGACATCCAGAACACTGTATGCTTTAATAAGTAAGTCCAGGGGAACTTGATTCAGCGCTTCCTTAAACACTGCCTCGCGCCGCCTTGAGCTAGCACTCTTACGCGGCGGTGACGTTAAAGCAGATACGGTCGACTTTCCATACACATTCTCATACGACGACGTTTGAATCTTGGGCAGATCACACACAGAATTCAGTAAATTTTGCAGCTGCGCTAACCAATCCCGACGCGCATCACCAACTGAAGGCTCCAAAAATAACACTTGATTCTTCAGTAGGATCTGGTGAGTGGTAACAGTAAGTCCTACATCGGCAAGAGCAGCTTGGAATGACTTTTCATCAGCCTGAGGACCAAAGCAAGCAACCCAGCGCTGCAACAACACCCCAAGTTTCTTGCCCAGAATCTCACTAATCAAAGTGTTCAGGTTCTTTACAAACACATGCAAGTTCGCATATCCAGCCAAGCTCAATTCGTCAACATGCGCCTGGATTTTGACCAGCACTGCTTGAACATCGCTAGCCTGAAAGTCTGAACTTGTCCGGACGCTTTCCAGAAGAGTATCAATGTCACTAGTTTTCTGTAGTAAGTCATCCACCTTGTCATGCAAACGCTCCACCTTCGCAGCAAGATCAGTAACATATTCACCCAGTCCGTCTGCATGCCATCGCATTTCATTGCCCTTCGTAAATGTTTTGCCGATGGTAGCGCGAACTTCACGAACATACGCAGCCGTTAAAGCCTCGAAGATTGGCTGAATGCGTCGGCACGTACTGGTATACGTCTTCAGACTAGCGTCCAAAGACATAGCAAACGGATACTTTGACTTTGCATCTTCAGCAATCATCTTAAGCGTGAAAGGTACGCGGTACCCCAACCACTCCAGGTTTCGCACTTCCTTGAACAATGTTACAATTTGCTGGTTGAATGCGACCACCAACTTTTTCTTCTCACCCTTTGGGGTGTCTTCCGTCACGATGTTCAAAATAATATTTTTGATGTCAAAGATCGGCATCGACGCCAAATCATTCACCCACTGGTCGAAGATAAGCTGCGGGTTGAGTTTAGCAATAAATGCCTCAGCCGCTGCTTTAAGTGCCTTGCCTTCCACATGCTGCTCCCACCCAACACCGAGGACGCTTTCAACACGAGACAGCAGCATTTTTAGTTTGCGCTCGATTTGCTTTGCCCACATCACAGCACCAGCAATAGGAGGAATATCGCGCAGTTTGCTGGTGCGAGACGCTTCTGAGTAGGCATAGTGTGCACGGAATTTCGCTTGAAGATTGCTGACGTCCTCTTTAACGTTCTCGATCAACTGCATCTGAAATTGCTGTACTGCGCTGCGAATGCGTGGGCGGAAAAATAGCGCGTTGTACTTAGAGAACACGCGGAACATTTCATCAGCGTTTGAAGTAGCACTCAACCGGCTGGTAAGACTGTTGATGATACGTCCTTCAACGCGATCAATGCACAGATCATACGCCTTGCGTAGGTTCTTCCACGCAGTCATGCCTTCACCAGAAACATCAAGTGGATCCAGAGAATTTAATTGGGAGTAAGCCGAATTGATTTCAGTAAGTGCGTCGTTCGTGCTATCACCACCACGCGGTTCATCCAGTCCAATGGTGTTGGAACCGCCCAGTACCCTTTGAATCACATCACGCAATTTTTCGTGCTGCTCTCGGAACTCGTACAGCTCCATCAATCGCTCTTCAATTGCCACGTGCTCCATTTGCAACTCAGACAGCAACGGGAGCTTTTCGGTGTTAATTGATCCACCACGCCGCTTGAAGAGCTCCTTCGTGAGATCATAAAGAGTTGCAACCTGGCGGTGCCAATTCGTGAAAAGTTCCTTACATGAAGAAATCAACTGCTCGAACTGGTTGAAAGGGATTTCAATGAGACTGTAAACGCGCAACAAGCTGATGACCTGCTGGGTTAGATCACTCGACATGACCTCCACTAAATGCAATAGTCGCGACAGGTTGTACGAGTCGGCTACACGGATCTTCTTCAAATGGGTAAACACAAGAGTTACGCCTTGGTTGAGCTGATAGATATCCGTGGCTGACAAAATAGAGTTCATCGGAAACTCCTTCATAAGCGTCATAACACTGGATACCTGCTGAAGTGCTGGACCCAGCCCATGGTCAGTGCTGAACGAGACCGTAGCCAGATATCTCTTTGCTCGTTGGAGTACGGCTAGAGTAATCTCAACCTCCGGCGATTTGAGTTTCTCCTGAACCGCAAGCAACGCGCGATTTAAGTCACACCAAAAATTGATCTCCTGCATGGCTGTTCCTGGTAGTGGTTCATTGACAAGCCGCGTGACTTTCTGGATTTCCTTGATCCACTTGCTGACACCTCCCTGGATAGTATTCACAAAGACCACATCGTTCACTTTATCCTCCAGCCCAAGTGCTTCCACATCGATTAGCACACCTTTCTCGCGTACTAAAGTCGCTGCTTGTTGAATCACGGGGTGGAAGATCAAGTTCACTTCTGGGATCTCAATGTTCTGCTGATACTGAAGCAGTGCAAGCTCCAGCTCTTTCATTCTGCGTCGAATAGCCGGTAATCCTCTCGTTCCTTCACTCAAATTCGTCATCTCACTCTGCGGCATGTGCACTTTAGAGTACTCATTCACCAGTGGCGTGAACGACTGATGCACATAATTGTACACTACAGATAGCAGATTTCCCCTGTCTTCGTCCTCTTCCTCTGTGTTCTCTCCACTGCTAGTAGTAGCCGTGTCCGAGTCCGTCTTGTCCCCTTCAGTGCTGATACCGAGTCCCAGTGTCATGACCTGCAGCTGGTGGTTGAGCGTTTGGTCCTTGGCCAGTGGCGCGCTGAAGCGTTTGATGAAGCACACCACGTCATGGCCGCTCTTCTTGCCGGGCGCGTACTCGATGCCCAAGTTCACGCGCACGCGGTAGTTGGATCCGTCCATGGGGCTGTCATCATCAGCACGTGCGGGGTAGCAGTGCACTTGGAGTACGCGCGTGGCCGAGTCCGAGACGAACTGGTCAAGAGTGATGGTCGCCTCAGCGTCCTCGAGATTGGCCTTGAAGCTGTCCACACTGAGCGCTGAGCCCTCGCCAAAGAGTGGCATGCATGTGGACAAGAGGTAGCGCTGGAAGTCTGCCACAGGCAGCACATCGGCCGCCGGCGCTACGTCCGCGCTGCTTGCCATGCGCTTGGCTTAGTGTTGAGTGTTTAGTTGACTTGGTTTTTGTATGGCGAAGGGCAACTTTCGCCCTCCGTTGTTACTCTCTGCGCCTCGGCGGCCAAGTCTCCGACGCCGAGGCTTCCTTCCCGTCGATCTTCTAGAGGGGGAGTGCGATAGACTCTTGCTGATATCTGAGGAGGTTGCACGAAGGTCGCATTAACTGCTTCAAATGCCGGATCCATTGGAGTTGCTGTAAAGTTGCCTCAAAGTTGCTCATGCAGATCAGCTCGGGAAAGGGCGGGAAAATGGCACATGAACATGGTGCAATATGATGGAGAGAGTGCAGGGGAGCTAACAAAAACTCATATTTAGTTATATACGCGTTGTGTCTGCAACGCGATCGCTGAGAGTGAAGAAACTGCAGATTGCTGGCTCGAATCGCGTCTTTGTCATCATTCTACAACGGCATTCGCTTCTTGTTCTGCTTGTTGATGAGGTTCTTGTGGATGTGCGGGATGACACCACCACCAGCGATCGTAGCCTTGATCAGCGTATCTAGCTCTTCGTCTCCGCGGATAGCGAGTTGCAAATGGCGCGGCGTGATGCGCTTAACCTTGAGGTCCTTGGACGCGTTACCCGCCAGCTCCAACACTTCAGCCGTCAGATATTCCATGATAGCAGCAGCATACACAGCCGCCGTGGCGCCGACGCGTTGGTTATTGGCCACACGTTTCTTCAGGAAACGATGGATACGACCCACAGGGAACTACAACAACAAGAGAGCGTGAGCAACAGCACATACACTTTGCCACACACGTCACACCCATTTACCTGGAGCCCAGCACGCTGGGATCGCGACTGCGGCGCCCGCTTGGACGTGACGCCCTTGCCGCCTTTTCCTCCTTTGCCACCTTTGCCGCCGATGCCTGACTGTGAAGCAAGACACGTGTTAGCCCAAGAGACACCACCTCAGCCTTGACTCGACGCACCATTATCGCGGTACAATTCGAAATGAACCAAGTGGACAATCTCGAAGAAAAAACCTCCGAGGTTTTTTTTTACCCCTGACAGTATAATACGATCCAGCGAACTCAGTGGCCGATCACTTCATCTGTCGCTATGGCACTGCAGCCCAGCTCGCGCTCGTGGGTCGATGTACCATGTGAGAACCCGTCGGCAGCGCCGTGTCATCGCTCATTGCACGTCTGTGCCGTACGCAAGGACTCGCTGTACATCTTCGGAGGTGAGTCTTGAAATCAGTTCGATGTGTTTTGTCTATTGTGGACGTTTATCTGATGCTTGGTGGTCCCCGTGCAGGCTACGACGGGTCGAATCGCATTAATGACTTCTACGAGTTTAACTTCAAGCGCAAACTCTGGTCGGTGGTGCTGGCCATCGGCTCCGCTCCAAGTCCGCGCGATCGACATGTGGCTGTAGTTTACAAAGACTCCTTCTATGTGTTCGCGGGCTTTGATGGCAGCTCACGTGTCAATGATTTTATCGAGTACAACTTCTGTACGTTCCAGTGAATGTGCTTCGTTATTGAAGAGATGCTGATTGTTGCTGGGTGGAACGTATATAGTGGCGCAAAGATGGAGTAACGTCGTGGTAAATGCTGGACTACCGCCGACAGCGCGACACAGTCATGCTGCTGTCGTGTATGGTATGACTTTGCAGACTTTGCGCTGTTGAGGATAATGCATTGATGGGCTTGACGTGGTTTTGTGTAGACAAGTCGATGTACTGCTTTGGAGGATATGATGGTAGCTACAGAAACGATTTCCATGAGTTCAACTTCGGTACGTTTGTCAATTCTGTGAAATCAAATTATGACATACGTGCTAACTTTCAATCGCATTGCTTAGAAACAAACACTTGGTCGCTAGTTACTGCTACAGGTCGTGTTCCTAGACCTCGGTGAGCTTGCTCAGATCCAGTTTGATGCTGGACTTAACTAACATTAATGACACCAGGTACCGATCCTCATTAGTTGTGCATAACCACACATGCATTCTTTTTGGTGGCCATGATGGCTCTCGCCACCTCAACGATGTCCACGTGTACGATTTTGGTACGTTCTCCATAAGTAATATGTACCAGATTTGCTTTGTTTGTCAACTAACCAAGCGTGATTTGTCGTGTGCTGGGCTTTAGATTCGCGTGTTTGGTCATTGCTTTCAACGGAGGGTCAAGCACCAATTGCTCGCGATAGTCATGTTGCTGTCATCCACTTGAATTCCATGTACATTTTCGGTGGCAGCACCGGGACTGCAGTGAACGACTTCTACGAACTCAATTTGGGTGAGATGAGCTGGTGTTCGTTTTGCTAGAATTGACTAGCACACTATTAAATTATTGTAACGATGCTAACTTGTTATTGTGATCAGAGTCGAGCACTTGGCAGCCGATGCAGTTCAATGGCCAGCCTCCAGGACAGCGATTCTGTCACGTTGGCACCGTTCACGACTCCAATCTGATAGTTTTTGGTGGATATGACGGAAGTAGCCGTCTTAATGACTTTAAGGAGTTCCGTTTTGGAGAAGAGGAATTTCAGCTGGAGATTCCTGAGAGCACACTTATAAATGATCTGAGGATGTTGGTGAACAACGACATCATGAGTGATATTACGTTTATTGGTGCGTATCGTGGAGATGATACGAGTCTGGTGCTTGCTAAAATTTATCTACTCTAACAACAATATTTGTGTGCATTGCAATTATGCAGTGGAGGGAATTCCCGTTTACGGACACAAAATTCTATGTATTCGCTGCAACTATTTCAATGCGATGCTGACTGGAGAGGTACCTCTAAATGCTGGTAAGACTAGATGATATATGGCTAACGGTTTTGTTACGCTCTGTAGATGCTGGAAAGCCGTGCACGAGAGATTCAGATTACCGACGTTCGTCGCCCTATCTTCATTTCATTGATGGAGTACTTGTACACAGACTACCTTGACGTCGCTGTGGATTTTGCTATGGAGTTGTTCGTTACGGCGGATCGGGTACGTCAAGTCAAATGAACACTTCTCGATCTTTCTGCTAACATCGTGTTTTTGATAATATGAAATAGTATGGTGTTGAGCGTTTGAAGCGTATCTGCGAAAGTAAAATGCTTGGATCGCTATGCATTGAAAACGCTGCCAGTATTTTCCATGCTGCGGACCTCCACAACGCGACAGTGCTGCGAGACCAATGCATCACCTTCATGTTGAACAACTTTGACGCCGTGACAAAGACTGATGCTTTCGAAGAAATGGGCAGAACCAACGTTGAATTGGTCTTTGAGCTGTTGAAGCGCCGCTAGGACACCCAACCCGATGCCAGGGGAAGTTAACTCTGAATTCTGCCATATTGAATTGGCAATTCTTGGCTGAAGTTTATAGAATACAAATACGTGCATTTAACGATCCCTTCATAGCAGTATTCGCCAGAGCAAATGGATGTGCCTCGTATTGCAGTTCTAACTCTAGGATGTCACAATGAAGCAGCCTCACCGACCGAGTGTGGTAACGCGAATGGTACGGTAATGACTCTCAACGACACTGGCGTCAACCGGGCTATCACCACCTTCCACTATTTCAACCCCCATGCCAAGCTCAGCTAACGTTCGGCGCGCCACCACCTCTTGCTCTTTCCAGATAAGCAATTCCTCTGATGCCGAGGCATCAAGGCCTGCCAGCTGAATGGATTCCGCCATGGCTCGCAGTCGCTCTACAAGAGGTCGTTCCCACACGTCTAGCGCGTGGGCAAGGAAGCGGTCAACATGTAAACGAGGGAAGGGGATGGCACCTGGAGCGCGCTCTGTAGTAGGGTCAATGCCGTGGAAGTCTGACCCACCCATCTGATACGATATTCGCAGACAAGTGTACGAGTTAGTCTCTGGGGCGGTACCATTGCATATTTCTCGTGTGTACATACCCTCAGTAAGCCAGACTCCTTCGCCAGGGCTCCATACATGTCGATTTTATTGGTATCATGGTAGACCTCGATGCCCTGCGCAGTAAACACTCGTAAAGTTTGCTCGGAAGAGCTGAATCCTTGACACAACGTACCTGAATGCCCATCTTAGCCAACTCGGGAACTAACGTCATCGGATCCTTGCACATCTCATGTTATCAAACCACCGAAGATCAAACAGATTGAAGTAAGCTTACCTTACAACACCACGGGTGCGCGAGAACGGATACTCCACCGGCGCTAGCAATAAGCTTGATGGCTTCTTCAGGTGGAAAATGTTCGCCCTGGTACGCAAAGTATAACAAGCGCGTTACTCCAGATACAGCAACAGTTTCTCTAAACAGATCAATATACCTCGACATATGCAGGACCATCGTTGTGCAGGTATCGCGCAAATGCCTGACGGAAGTTGGCAACATGGCCTGCTTCCACAAGCGCTTCGGCGACGTGTGGGCGACCTGGAGCTGCTTCTCCAGCAATTTCCAGCACGCGTTCCCACTTGAGTTTGATACCCATTGCCTCCTACAAAGCCAACTCGAGGCGCTCAATTAACAGCATAAAAAGTCAACCACTGTAGCAAACATACCAGTTTCTTCAGCATTCCTTTGCCGCGTTTGTGTCTACCCGTCCTGATCTTCAGTAGTTGCTTCTCCAGCTCAGCACTGTTTGATCCCGGGTAGAAGTATCCAAGAATGTGTAAATTCTCTCCACCCTTCACTTCTGCGCTAATCTCAACACCCGGGAACACCAACACTCCCAGCTTTTGCGCTGCAGCGATGGCTTCACTCACTCCAGCCATCGTGTCATGGTCCGTGAGCGACATGAACGTGACTCCATTGGCCGCTGCCTTGGCAACCACCTCGCTGGGTTTGTGTTTTCCATCACTACACACACTACTCATCAAAAAACAACATTCCGTTGGTCAGCATCAGCATCACCATCAGTACCTCAAATAAGAATATAATTTGAGTACAATTCTTATTCCTAGTGTACTTACCTATGCAGATGAAAGTCGCCACATGCTGTGTCACCTGCATCAGGAGAGTCATGGGCCTCGTGAGCCGAGTGGTGGTCATTGGACGGGAACATGGCGTCGCTCACCACCTCATAGGCATTGGAAGCTGCGCTGCGAGCAGTAGCGAGCGAACACTTACGGTTGAAGTTGGCTTGCAAGTTCACGGCCTTGCGCTTGCTCTTCTTGACCTTCTTCTTCTTCCTGTGACCTCCTGACGACGCCGACACCATTGCAACCTCAGGCCTGTCAAACAGGTATACATTAAATTCTAAAGGTATACATCTTTTACTTTAACAAGGATATCCAAATAGAAAGGCAGTCAAACAGGAATGATGGTGTTTTTCGTGTGCACCACTTCAGTCCATATTGGGTGAGACACCTTGCGAGCCACTGCATTGATCAGTTCCAGATCGGCCAAGGACGGATCATGTTGCGCTCGAGTCTGCGCAATGCGGCGCGGTCGCAGCGTCTGATGCGCTACAGTGGAGCGATGCCTCCCCACATCCAAGCTCCGAGTCGTATTGCGCCGTTCACGCCCTTCGGTAGCGAGCTCTCAAGCTTCTCGTCGCGTCAGTCGTCGGGTCTGACGCTGCCTCTGCTGCCGCAGTACTCGCCGCTATTGTACCGCGCGCAGACCCGTGGGTTCGCTGCGTTACCCACGAAGCCGTCAACGACCCAGACGACAGCTACCCCCACGCCTGCTGAAACTGCTGCGCTCAAGAAGAAGATCGCAGCGGCTAGACGTCGACGCAGCAAGATCCGAGTACAGGAAGAGAAGCTCGAGTCTGCACTAGAGAAGGGCGGCGAGCGCCGCATGATCCGCGTTGAAGATATGGAGAAGGAGCTCCCCAAGGTTCCGGAACGTGCTGTTACGCTGCTCAAACGCACGCCGCAGCTTACGATCCAGGGTATCAAGGCTGTGGCTCATGCATTGCAGGTGTTAGTGACGGATCCGGCAGCTGTGAAAGAATGGCTCGCTAAGATGAAGGGCAAGGTGAAGCACGAGCTGGACCATTATTGGCTCGGCACCAAGCTGCTGTACGCGGACGTGACCACGTCTACCCGCATCTTGCGCCGTCTACTCAAGGGCAATGCACTCTCGCGTCGGGAACGTAAGCAGCTACAGCGTACGGTGGCGGATTTGCTCCGTCTTGTGCCGTTCGCGTTCTTTGTGATTGTTCCGTTCATGGAACTGCTGCTGCCAGTTGCACTGAAGGTGTTCCCGAACATGTTGCCGAGTACATACAAGGACTCGTTCCAGCGTGAAGAGGATATGAAACGTCAGTTGCAACTGCGTGTGGCGTTGGCTGGTTTCCTGCAGGATACTGTGAAGGAGGTTATGCAGGATACTCGCGACACGGAAGGTGTTTCAGAGGAACGCAAGGCTACGGCTAGTGAAGTCATGAATTTTGTGGAACGTGCTCAGCGTGGCGAGCCTCTGACCTCGGAGGAGACACTTCAGGTCGCGAAACTGTTCAATGATGAACTGATGCTTGACAATATCTCTCGGCCACAGCTTGTGGGCATGTGCCGGTTCATGGGCGTACAGCACTACGGCAATGACAACCTTCTTCGTTTCCAGTTGCGCAACCGTATTCGTCAGCTGAAGAAGGACGACCAGGACATTATTTGGGAGGGTCTGGACTCGCTGGACAAGGAAGAGCTACAGATGGCCTGTATGGAGCGTGGTATGCGCGCTACGGGGCTCACTAAGGCCGGTTATGTTCGTCAAATGCGCCAGTGGCTCGACCTGTCCATCAACAAGAATGTACCAGCGTCGCTGCTCATCATGTCACGGGCGCTGAACATTACCGCTGCGGACAACCTGGAGGAGGCACTTGCTACTTCGATGTCGTCTATGGACGAGGAAGTGGTGACTGAGGTGGCTCTGGCAGCTAAGGCATCCACAGAGGGTGAGACGGCTGAAATGCGTAAGTTGAAGCTCGATAGTATTCGATACCAGAATGAAATGATTGCGGACGAAGAGAAGTTCCGTGATGAAGCTCAGAAAAAGGATAATGAGGCGCAAAAGCTAGCCGAGAGCGAAGCTGCAGCGACCCAGGCTGCCGCTGCTGCTGCAGAGACTCAGACTGAAGTGGAACAGGTGATTGCGGACGTGATCATGGAGAAGGCTCATGCACAAGCGACGTCTGATGCTACGATAACTCTGAGCGCATCCACTGAGACGAAGCCTGAAGAGGAGACACCTGTTGTTCCTAAGTCAATCGAGAACATCGTCAGCTTAGAGGAATTGAGCGCTCTTGAATCCCTTGCGTTCAAGTCACTGGTTGAGAAGGAACGCCAAACTGTGAGCCAATTGAAGCAGAATAAGTACGATATGGACGTTGAGGGTCTGCTGGCTGCTGGCCGTATCGGTGCACAGGCTGCAGAGAACAAGACCGCAGGTCGTATGATGAAGAAACTTGAGTCCATGCTGTCTAACTTGGAGGTAGAGATCGAGGAGGTCGACCGTCACGTTGGTGACCGCCTGAATATTCTTGATCGCGATAGCGATGGTGTTCTGTCGGCGGAGGAGCTGCGTGATGCTGTTATGACGATTCTGCGCAAGGCTAACACGCAAGAAGATGTGGAATGGGTAATTTCGCATATCGATGAAGACAATGATGGGAAAAGTACGTTGTCCTGCGGAGTGGCTTGATCTTCATGAGTTGATACTAACATTTGGTTGTTATTGTTACGTTACAGTCGCTCTGGAAGAGCTTGTGGCCTGGATTGCTAAATGTCGCGAGAGTTTAGAGGCTACGGGCCGCATTGCGCTACAAGAACCAACGGACGCAAACGCTGAAGCTGCTGCTGTTGCAGAAGCTGAAAAGGCAAAGATGGACAAGGCAGAGAAGGCGAAGGTCAAGCGAGCGAACAGCCGTAAGAAGAAGGAGAAGGAACAGTAATCCTTCCCGGAAACCGGAGTTTGTGATCAGCCACTGATGTGAATAGTGCACAAACCAATGGCAAGTGCATCGCTACGATCCGGACTAGCCCTTAATCTCACCTCAATAGATATATCGCCGACACTTTTATAAAAGGAATGTTGGTTGAACCAGTACGAACCAACTTGGTTCGTACTGCATGCTAGTCGAAAAATGGAGTCTGTACGATCATGCATAGATTGAATCTGCGTGTCGGCTTCGGAAAGCTGTACAGTGAGGACTGCATGGGCACGCACTGCAACAACTTTTATTTTGATTTATGACGTTGTAGATCTATGAAATCGACTTCGGAATCGTAACGCATAGTGTAGCTACAAAGCGGCTTCACTTCGTGAGGTGCCTGCAGCATTGCTCTTGACAACGTCAGACTATTTGCAGATGGGGTCGATGTGTATCGAAAACATAAGGATGTCAAGAGCTTTCAAGACCGATGCTGCGTTGCCCTCGGAGCCACTACAACGCCTAGCGAGGTCGTGCACATTTCGCAACGAGGCATTTGCTAGTGACGATCACTAATATATTCCTTTTTGTTAGATCTGCGTTGCTCAATTTGCACTATATGCGCTCGGTCTATCTCACTTACGGGGTCACTGAGTGCTTGCGGACGTGGTGGTCGTCGTGGGTCGGACTCGACTTGTCACCCTTGAGTTTTTCCTTCACCTCATGCACCGCCTCCTTCGCACGCTCCACGAACGACGGAGATGATGACAGGGACTTCTCGGCGATCGTGATCTGGTGGCTAAGTGCGCTGAGGTTGAAGTTTTCGCGCAAAGTCGACTTGACCAGAGCCTCGACCGTATCGGAGTTATCAAGGATACCACCGCCATGACGGTGGTCCGTCTTGCCTCCGAGCAGACCACCGCCGTGCTTGTTGTCGTCCTTGTGGTCTTTGTGGAAAAGACCAGTGTGTTTGTCGTCCTTGTCCTTGTCGCTCTTGCCAAACAATCCACCGATCTTGGAGTCTTTGTTGTCCTTGTCGTCACTCTTGCCGAAAAGACCGGTTCCCTTGGACTCCTTTTCCTTGTCACCCTTGCCGAATAGTCCAGTGTGCTTCTCATCTCTGTCCTTGTCATCCTTGCCAAATAGTCCAGTACGCTTGTCATCTCTGTCTTTGTCGGTCTTGCCGAAGAGACCGGTGTGTTTGTCATCCTTGTATTGGTCGTCCTTGTTGAACAGACCTCCCTCCTTCTCGTGTTTCTCCTTGTCGTTATTACCAGTCACATTGTCAATTGCTCCCTTGACACCCTTCGATCGACCGTTCTTCTGGTCGTAGTTGCGAGCCGTTGTGTTCAAGACGTCCATGGCCTTGGCCGTCGCTCCCATGATGTTGCGTGCGGAGATGACCTCCGATTCAGATGGGTGCGAGCTCTTGTTGATCTGGTGCGCGACGTGTTTGAGGTCGGCCGCCGTGTCTTTCGCGGTTCTCATGTCGCTCCGCATATACGATGCGGCAGTGTTGATGAAATGGTTGCCATGGCGACTGTCGTAGTCGGAGAGGTTGTTCTTGAGCAACTTGAGGCATCGAGTGGCGTCGTCAGCGGTTTGGTTGAGCACCTTCTCTAGGGATGCGAACTCCTGTTCGGCGGTGACGTTACGGTCGTTGGATTTGCCCATGCTTGAGTTTCGCGTGTGCGGTTGTTGTTGTTGCGTGTGGTTGGTGGCTTGTGAGGTTGAGGTCACGTTTTGAAATGAGGAGGTAGTTGAATGGAGTTAGTCCGGACTACGGACAGGAACGGTGGTGATGGAGCCATCTTGTTG